>PVIA01005614.1:0-60170 GCA_004024845.1 Tonatia bakeri
TTTTTTTTATTTAAATGAATGTTCAAGTACAGTTTTCACCCCCTTACTCCCATTCAAGTCCTCCCACCCACCCCCACCTCCCACCCAATCAAGCCCTCCCACACCCCCTGAGAGTAGATTTATAACATTACTTTAGTATTACTTTAAGCATAGAGAAAGTCTAGTGTTTTGGGCATCTTTCCTTTGCACTTTCAGATCTCTTTTCTGTTCATTACCCAGCCCAGTGCTAACTTGTAAAGATGGCATTAATAGGTTCTCTTTCCTTTTGGCTTTCAGATGGATTTTGTCACAGAGAAACAAAGGGAGGGTCACATGCAGATAATAGGAGTGATATCAGCAGGTTTGTTCTCTTGGCTCCCTCCCCACATGGCTACCTTATGTTGGTTGTGTATCCCCACCATAAACCTCAGCTTCCTACTCTCTCCACCCAGCCCTCTCTCTCCTCATATTTTGGTTACTCTCCTTCCCTCTTCCCTTCATGTCTAAGAATGATATTGGCATCTACTGTTACTAGCCTGCTAGTCCAAGTATGGAACTCTTTTCTTTTTTCTTTACCTGTTTCCTATGAATGTGCAAATATACCCTCTATTAAACTCTCCTTGTATTATCTTGAGTGTTCTACCTATTTCTTCCTGAGACTAGGTCTGATACATCAAGTATATGGTCTCAGATTCTCACAAACAATTAAAAATAAGGATGGCATGTTTCACCTTAATTGTCTGTGAGTCACCAAATCAGAAATTTACAAGACCCTGGCAGGGTAGCTCAGTTGGTAGAAGTTTCATCCCAATGTACAAAGGTTGCTTGTCAATCCCCAGTCAAGGTACACAAAAGAAGCAACCAATGAATGCATAAATAGGTGGAATAACAAATCAAATCAATATTTCTTTCTCTGTCTTTCTCTCTGTGTGTCTCTCTCTCCCTTCTTCCTTCTCCCCCTCATTCTTTTCCTCTCTCCCTTCCTCTCTCTCTCTCTCTAAGATCAATGAATAAAAAAAATTACAAGAACAAGAGTGAACTGGTAAAAAATTACTTCAACTTCTTATGTAACTATCTCTACATGCCTATAGTCTAAGCAAGAATATTTGCACACATATCGTATGACCTATTTAAAAATATTCCAAAACTCCTGTCAACAATGCTTGTTTAAATATATGTGAAAAATAGCCACTGTGGCTGCTCCGAAGTATCAGGATGGACATACACCCATAATTTGGTCTGAGGGGTGAGACTGATGACAACACACACACACCATGTGGATGTAGAAGGATTATTATTACATAATTAGGTTTTTTCTGGGAGAACAAAGTAGACCTCCCAAGAAGTTCCAAAAGTGGCTTGAGAGGGCAAAGAAGGTTGCCCTCTGGCTAGAGGTTTTTCTTGTGGTTAGGAGGTGGGGCCAGGGTGAGTGGGTCCCAGACAATCTGACAAGAGGCTTAGTAGTTTGAATCTTCCTCCAGTGCCAAAGCATTTCTTGATCCTGTCAGAGAACTGAGGGTCAGGAACCAATATGAAATTGAAAGAAATACAGGGAGTTTCAAGGAGAAAGGACAGAGCACTTGCTTCTGGGTTTATCAGTAGAATCCAGCTAAAGTCTCCTAACACATTGTTAAAGGATAAGTGTGCTAGATGGATAAGTGTGCTAGATGGATAATATAGAATATCTGAGGTACACATACGTGATAGGAATTCACTAATTTTAGACCTACTTACAAGCCATTCTTTTCATCGCTGCTCATATGAAACATTTGGCGATAATCCTGAGATTGCCTTCTTCAAGGTGCAGGCAGGCCTGGGAGAGGATGGGCTACCATTATAGAGAGAGCACAAAACCACACCCAGATTCTTCTCCATTATGTTCCTTATAGAACAAGAGTTTTAACTATCTATAGAAGGGAACAAACAAGTGAACGAAAACCTGGAACACTTAGGAAAATAATGAGAAAATAGTTACTGATTAAAAAAAATAGAATAGGATCCTCTATCTTGTGGGAAGGATAGGAATATTTGTGGGAATATTTGTGGGATGAGCAGATATTGAGATAACACCATTGGCAAACCAACCAGTAGAGATCTACTACAACTAAAGTGGGAACAGAACCACTGAGAATGACCAACCTCTGAGAACCAGGGACCCAGTGCTCTCCTGAGGCTTCGACTAATCAGTATAAGAGTGGACACCCCTCCCTGCACCCCACCAGCAGGATAACAAGCATCAAGTAATAAGACAGCAATTTTTGCTAGGCATGGGCCAAGAGCATGTAGAGACACTTTCTGGCTAAAGCACAGTACAAATGGAAGGCCTAAAGAAGAAGATGAGCAGATATTGAAATAACACCATTGGCAAACCAACTCTTACCCTGAAATGAGGTGATACCAATAGAATTTGAACCCTGTACTGCACTGAAGGAAACCACAGTAACAACAGAATCCTGAACACATACCAACTGCCGAGCAGTCTGACTCAATTCCCACACTAATATCTTAGTAGAAGGAAAGTAAGCCCATTTCTAATCCAATAAAGACAAACAAAACTATTTATCTCTGTCTATTTTATTCTCTAGGGTGCTATACAAGATATCCAACTATCAAAAAAATTTACAAGTGATACAGCAAAAGAAAGTTGAAAACAACATGCTGTCAAATAAGAAAAAATCAATAGAACTAAACTCAGATAAGACATAAATTTTGAAACTTTCAGACAGGAAACTTAAAATCACTGAGTTTAATGTGCTAAATATTCCAGTTAAAAAGACAGAGAAAATGAAATATCAAATAAGTACTGTGATAGTTCTATGTGTAAACTTGGCTAGGTTCTAGAACCCAATTATTCAATCAAACACTACTCTCGATATTACTATGAAGGTGTTTTGTAAATGTAGATGTGAATGTTCAGGGAACACTAAACAGGATGAATATGAACAAAACAAAATACCTAGACACATCATGATCTGATTACTGAAAACCAAAGACAAAAATCTTGAAAGAAAAAGAACATACTACCTACAGAGGAACAGAGAAAAGAATATAGCACACTTCTTATCAGAAACTACTCAAGTCAGATGATATGGAAGGGATTTACTCAAAATGCTGAAGGGCAAAGGTAAACTATCAAACTAAGCATAATATACCCATAAAAAATGCCTTGCAAAATTGAAAAACAAACACTTACTTTCATAAACTTATTTAAAGGATTTAATGTCAGGTAACCTATAACAAATGTCATAGGGAGTTTTTCAGGCAGAAGGAATTTATTCAGAGAGCAAGGAAAATTGTCGGAAATAAAGAAAGCTATTACATAAAAATAAATGGGTCAATGTTTGTATGGTATATCATTTTCTATTCTTTTACTTTTAACCTACCTTTATGATTGTTCTTAAAATAAATTTCTTGTGTATAGCATATAATTAGATCTTGTATTGCTTTTTAAAAAAATACCTATTCACATATGTCTTTTGACATGATTATATCACTTTTATTTAATGTGATTATTGACATGTTTTTATTTAGGATGCAATTATATTATTTACTTTGTTCCACTGCTGCCCTTTCCTCTCTCTAAATGTGTTAAATAAATATTTTTAGTACTCCATTTTAACATACCATTTTACCCATTGTGAGTTTGACTATATTTTTGTTAACTTTTTACTGATTGCTTTAGAAATTAAACATACATTCTACTTAGAATTAATATTTTATCACTTCAAATGCAATGTAGAAACCTTACCGCCACATAAGTGGGAATAATCTTTACCCTCCCGCATTATGTTGTAGTTGTGACATATATATGTCATATATACATAGCAAAAAAATATAACATTGTTTGGTAAGGTTTGATGAGTACACATATTTTAGCAAAAATAATTTTACTTATCCATATATTTATAATTTCTGTCTTATTTCCTACATCCCCCAAGTTCAGGTTTCCAACAGTTTCCACTCTCTCCAGATCTTCCTTATTCCTGATAGGAAATCTATCCTCTGACTCATTGTACTTTTCATAATGTGGTATTGTCTCTGGGTTCTCAAGTTTATTTTATTTGTCTTTGTTTTGAATATTTAGATCAGGATGTATATATAGGCATAGCTTTAAAAAAATTCTGCTTTGGAGTTCATTGGATTTCTTCAATCTATAAAAGAATTTACAAATCTTTTCTCAAAATTTAAGAAATTTTCAGCTATTATTTTTTTATATAGTATTTATTTGGTACCACAGTCTTCCTCCTTACATTTTGGGACTCTAATAACATAAATGTTAGACATTTCTTTATTGTGTCATAGACTCCTGAGTGTCTATTTACGTTTTCTACAGTCTTTTCCTCTTTGTGGTTCAGATTGGATCATTTATATTAATCCACATACAAGTTCAAGTTCATGGACCCTTTCCTCTGTCACCTTCATTTTACTATTGAGCCCATCCAGTGAATTTTTATCTCAATTATTTCATTTTTTTTCAGTCAAAATTTATATTTGGAAATATCACTTACTCCCCTGCTGAGACTTTTCTCTTCCTATTCATTTCAAGAATAGTCATCCTCACATCTTGTACATAATTATAGCAGCTACTGTAATTTTCTGACAATTACAACACCTAGGTTGTGCCAGAGTGTGCCTGTATTGATTCTGAAAGTTAGTAAGACTTTTTCTTTTGAGAGTTAGTAAGACTTCTCCAGTTCTTTATCATGTAAATCTAGATTACATCCTGAACATTTGAATATTATGTCATAACATTCTTGTTGTCACTTAATTTTCAAGGAGAATGTCTGATTTTAGCTGGAAATCAATCCAGTTAGATTTAACCCACAAGTTCTCACCCATGTTATGGTAATTTCATTTTCGGTTTGCCATTTTATTTATATCCATATCCTATGTACATCATTCAATAGTCTAGAATCTAGGTGGTCACATTAATAACATTCTCAAAGCCTTTGATATGCTGTTTAAGTCAAAAACATGCAAGCGAAAACAAAGCACCCATGAATGCTTTGGGGGATTCTGGGTGTTTCTATACAGCATCACAGTGACTCTTTCCTGAGATCCCTCCCCTCCGTGATTCCCTGACACTTTCCAGCTCCCAGGGTCCCCTTTCTAGGTCTTATTGTCTTTGGTTTCCTCACTCATTCATACAATTTTTACTACTGTGTCTAACTCTAGGGCCAAGAAACAATAGTACATGTAGAGAAATAAAGCAATGCAGATCTGTGTCTGGCTGTCAGCACCATAGTTCCTGTGGTCACAGAAAACAAATACCCTCCCTCAGAGTTGGGGGCCCTTTGCCTAATGTGTTGCCATCATTATGCTGCTGCTTCTGCCCTGGGATGCTAATATAGAGTGGAAAAGCAATGAAATATGTGAAAATTATTTTTAACTCCAATAAAAGGAAACATTTTAAACACACTCTCAGAGAAAACATAATTTAGGAATAATGTTTAAATTAGAAATGATGAGAATAATATTTGTTTTTCTTTTATCATTTGCACCTTCAATTAAGCTCAAGAATCTGTGCCTTCTAAAAAACAGGGCAGACATTTATAAAAGGAAAATGTGAAATGAAGGAAAAGGAACTAAAGAAGAGACTTGATAAGAATACAATGCTGTAGCAAAAGACAAATTCCAAAACCAAATTAAAATTCACTTTGGAATGAATTAGAAAAGGGAATTATATCAATGCAAATCACATCAGTGAAATGTTTGGTCATTAAAAAAATTCAAGACTCAAGAAATAATGGAAGAAGATAACAGATGAGATACTAAAAGAAAACAAATATAAATATTGTGGTTCTTCAAAAGAAAAAAATGACTGGATAACTAAACACAATCCACAATGGCAGATTTATTTGAAGAAAATGTTATAAGCTGAGTAGATATTTAAAAAAACCTATGCATACCGAGAAATATTAACACATTTTAATGTTAATTTCAGATAAAGTAGAATTTGAGAGAATACGACTTCATGAGACAAATAAAGATCTTTCTATGGACATTAAGTAAAAAAATCACAAAACAATTATAACGCCATGACATACATACACAAACAATATAGAAGTAAAATGTAGAGAAAAAAATCTGATTTCAACCATGTATGGTGTTGGGTTTTTTCTCATTCTACATAGAGGTATGAAACTGGACACACTATAATTTTTCATTCAGATATTGCACAGCAGGAAAATCAAGATTGATATAAATAAGAGAAGGGAAAACTAAAGTTGTGTGTGTTCCACCTTGCTTTCTGCCTGGAGGTGATTTCTAAGCCATGGAGCAGAGTGGTGAAGTCTAAAAAAAAAAATTGATCACATTTAGCAGAAGAACACATGACATAGGCAAAGGAAGAAGGTGGAATTAAAGCCAGAAAAAAAATTTCAAATTTGAAGGACAAAGTTATTAGAAAGGAAAGAGCTCCTAAAATCTGAACTGGGGTCTCCCTCAGGTCCTAACCAAAGCCCAAGCTGTGTAATCACAGGGCAAGACTCCCTACATTCTAGCAAATGGTGCTTCTAGAAGGCTTAAATGGAAGAAAGTTGAGAGTAGCACTCACTGCTGGAGATATAGCAGAGCTTAAAGCCTGCTAGTGAAGAAATAACTTTCCAAACAACCCTGGCATTCAGTTTAGGGTTCAGAAAGACCATGCATAGAGTAAGAATCAAACTGCAGAATAAGGCTATGGTGAAGAACAAAGGGCAAAACAAAAATAGCCCTCAAACCAAACTTCACAAAATCAGCAGTCTTCTATTAACAGAACAGATGTCAAGATACTTTCAGCAAGATAAGACAATCAAGAAGAAACTCTACAATGAATTTGTCATACTGCCCAAAATACAATCAAAATTTGAAAGATATGCAAATAAGGAAAAGTAACACTTAATTAAGAAAAAAGAAAGACAGTAACAACTATCCCACAGATGTCTCAAATATTAGACATAAAAGAACTTTAAGTCACTCATTTATAAGTTTAGCATATAGCAGAAAATTGTGTACACATGTAAATAGATAAGTTTAGAAAGAAAAATACAAGTTTTAAAATAAAACAAGTAGAAATTCTACAGCCAAAAAATTAAAATTTGAAATAAAAAATTTACTAAAAGCACTTAGAAGCAGACTGGCATAGCAGAAAATAAATCAACATATCAGTTAACTCAAATCATACAAACTGAAACACATGAGAAAAAGAAATAAAAACATAAAAAGCATCCAAGACCTGCAGAGAAGTAATTAATAGTATAATATATGTTTAATTAATATCTAGGAAAGGGACAGGAAAATAGAAAATAATGTGATAAAAATATGCAAAAATAATACGATTTTTTTTCATAACTGATGAAATATATCAATATACAGATGCCAGAAACAACAAACTCCCAGCAACATAAAAACAAAAATGTCTACTAATGCCCAAGACAAAGCTAAGTTTAAGACAAAATTAACAAATGCTATCAATTCATAAACTCATGGCAAGAAAACAGATCTGCCACCATTTTCATTGCATCAGGGATTCAAAAATATTAGAAAGATTAATAAGTTTTATAGCATAAAAGAAAGGAAAACTAAGATGGTCATGAATTGGCAAACAATCTCTTAAAGTTAGATTTTTAGAAATGAGGAGACTTTCCAGCTTGTCTTTGGGTACATTTGTTAATTACTGTCAGCTACAAGAAGGCAAACAAATAGTTTGGGGACATTTCAAAAGAAAAAGGAATAATAATATAATACCAGGGTGAAGGATTTTCTGTGGCTAGCCATGTCCTGGAACATGAATGATCAGATTTTTTCCCTGTGGTCAAACTGTCACTGTCATTATGGTTCTTATATGGGGAATGTCTGCCATGGCAGGCACTTTTTCAATGGAAAACTGGTGAAATATGAAAAAAAGTCATGAGTTCAGTTAGCAGGTATTTGCCAACCTCAGTGTTAGGAACCACCCCCACTGGTTTCAGAAGCTGTAACCTCCTATGTCTAAGGCTGAGTTAAAATGTATCCTCTTGGCAGAGTTGCAGCCTCTGCCCCCTTTACTTCACCCTGCTTGGCCCATGAAGGATGGCTGGATAGTCAATGACAGATAAGATTCCTGAAGGGAGGAACAACCTAAGACAGGCACAGTCATGAAGGGACCAGCAGGGAAGGATTAGGGGACTATAGAAAAGGGGTAATGGACCCTCACCCCTTGGCTTCGCCATAACCTGAGTCCTCATTCTGTCTGTAAAACGTCTCCTAATCTCTTGGTTGCCCAAATCCCCCACCTGATTCAGGCCTGAAACAATGTCGGAGGGTGGTGCAGCCCTGTGCAGGAATGCATGGTTCCCAGGGCCAATCAGGCCTAAGAAAGAATGCATAAAATCCTGTGAAACTTGCTTTGCTAAGAATGCCCTCAGTTTAAATGTTAAGGGTCCAATCATAAAATGAGTTTGTTTCTTTAAGTTTTATGGCCCTTTGGCATCACTCTATCTATCTGACCCTGACTCAGAATAAGCCCTTATAGTTCTTTGAATGTTATCTATTCCTTGATCACTACTGCCTGATAATGATTGATGAGTTTTACGTATATATACACCATGTATTGCTATGCATACTAAACTCAATAAAAGCCCATTGAGAAAGAGGATCGAGGCCTTTCTCCTCTGAGAGACTGGTCAGCCAATCCTCCCCAAGCAGATCATGTCTTAGTAGAATTATTCTCATCCATTGCAGCCAGGGGAATTCTGCAAGATGGAGTCCCCCTCCTCAGTTGGGTACATCAATGGGAGAAAGTGGATGATGGGTATGCAGGAAGTCCATACTATCTCTGCAAATCTTTTGTACATCTCTAACTATTCCAAAATAAAAACTTTATATTGAAAAGTGGCCTATTCTTGCTTCAGCCAAGGAGCAAGAGGTATATCTAATTAGTAATTGCCTCCATCCACACTTTTCCTTATCTCATGAAAGATTAAGTCCAAGGCTTTAAATGTAAGGGTTCTCTTAGGGAACAGAATTGCATATCTTAACTCTTGAGGGGAAAAGATTGAAGACTGATGAGAGTGTGTGAGAAGACACTGGCAAAGGCAATATGGGAGTTTTCCACTCACCTCTTGGTCCAACCCAATAAACTAACTCTAGAATTTTCTGCTTGAATTATTCCATTTTGTACCTGCTCCCCCAAAAAAAGAAAGAAGAATTTTTTTTTGCTAGTTTTGTCAATCTACATGATAAAATACTAAGCAGGAGGAAGTGGTCAGTAATGAAGACGAAAGGGGCAGAAGGAAAACAGAAAACCAGAAAGACTAGAAAGACTGATATTAGAAAGGGTGGTTTTGTCTAGTGTTTGAAAAATGCAGCTGAGAAAGATTTGGAGTGTGAGAGGATGTATAGAAGAGGAAAGGTATTTTGTAACAATGTCTTTTAGAAACTACATCTTTAAATCTCTCTAGTGACCTAGAGCTCAGTGTTTTTTTAAATATACCCCAGTAATTCTAAAGTACAATCAAGACTGCGAATCACTGAGTACTAGGTGGATGCAGAGCTGACAGCAAGGGGTAATCCATTTCTGCTCACAAATTATTGATTGCTGTGTGAATAGGAGGTTGGGAGGGGTCCTCTGACACCTTCTTTATGAAGTAGCTGCTGTCTTGCAAGGACAAGAGAAGCAGGGCTAACAGCGCATATTTCAGATTGCGTTTCCTCTGTTAGCCATCTCTGTCCACTCCCTCAGGAATCCCACTTTCCCACCACCAGGGTCATGCTCAGTAACACAAAGAAGGAGGGTGCTGCAATGGCAGGAAGCATGGAATTCAGAAATGTGAGGACTGACTAAATAAAGCTTTTCTTTTATCCAGCTGTAAGAATAAATACTTAACAGGCAACTTTTCAAAATTGTAGCTAATACACAAAGCAAGGTTGAAGCATATTTCATAACTACATAGTATTTATTTTATTACTTCAACATGGTCTGAAAATATCCAATAGCATTTTATGTGATCTTTTTGACTCTGTTTGAAGAGGAGCAATGAAACAGATGGATGTCCTGCTGACAACCATCCAGGAGGCCAGATGAGAAGTATGTGTAAAGCTGAAAGCAGTTTCAAAGTGATGAGGGAGAGCATCCGCACTCCTATAAGCAAATAATGGAACTTGTACATCCTTTGTAACTCCAGAGGAACCTGCCTGCATGCCTTTTTTTTTTTTCACTACAGATTTCCCTTTTTACTCCTTTGAAACCTTTGGAAAGCTGAAATAGCATAAAGGGAAGATACAACTACCATTAATATACATATAAAATACAAAATGGAGCATTTCCTGACCCCCAAAATAACCTACTAAATCACACAATGCTTAATTATGTCCAGTTTTATGCTAAGTATAGCATTATGAACTCTTTTAGGCTCTTCTGATACCTTAGGACACATCTTGCTAATGGATGCACAAAATAAATCAAGACAAATGCAGATGCTCACAGACACAGTCCAGAGCTGTGGCAGCCTGATGCCGAGTGCAGCTCCCTGGGAAGGAGCCTGGTGGTGCCACCCTGGCTGCTCAGGTGTGTGCTGCGTCCGCAAGGGCTCATTGAAACACAAATACAATGCTTTTTTGTTATTTTCTCTATTTCATAAAAGCAAAAATCCTCTTCAGATATCTTTTGATGGTGAAGCAGATACTCATATAGGGTTTTTGTAAAAGTGAAGTGGTGAAATGCGAACTTTCGAAAAGTAGGGGATACCTGTACTTGTTTTCACTTAAAAGGTTATTATTGCTCTTGGAACAGAGCACATCCTCTCATTGTGCTCATTACCAGCCACAATAAATAGATTTGAACTCAGAGACTCAGACACTTTAATTGCCACTCTGCACTTTTCTCAAGTAATAAAAAGAAAATATCAACTTTTATGTGTCCCCTTTGATATGGTTTATGTATAGTGCCATCTCTGTAGTCCCCCAAAAACACGCCCTCTGGAAAAGAAATCTGGTCTGCTGGCATTCTTTGCCTTTAAAGAAAATCAATAGTCAAACTTAAAACAGTAATCTCATTTTAAATAAAACATAGTGGCTATTCTGCATATAAAATAGATACACATGGGCATTAGTTTGTCTCCTTTGGTTATAAATGATGAAAAAAGAAGCTACTAAAACAAGGTGGAGAATGGCCTAAATGTAACTATTGAATGACTTTATCAGCCTGCTGTAGACATAGCCAGTATCAGGGTTTGACTGTATTATATAGTATAAAGAGCGTACACCTTAATGTGAAGAAAATAGGGGTTTGGGTCTTGACTTCATCATTTACAAGTTGCATGACATTGGTATAATTACCTAACCTTTCTGTGCTCACTTCTATAGGTCTAAAACAAGAATAACAGTATCTGTTGTACATTACTGATACATTGTTAAGGGACATCATAATTTTATTGCCTAACCTAGCATAGTGTAGGCACATAACAATACATAAGAGGTAAAAATGTTTGCCCTGTACCACTTTCTTTTCTATATTATACAAGCCAATGCCAAAGGCCTTGGGTGTGTGTGTGTGTGTGTGTGTCTTCACAAGCACAACTTAATTTTTTATGAGTTGTGAACTTTGAAAATGGGCTGAGTACAATAAATTCTTCCTCCATAACCAACCTTATATGAACATTACACTTTATATACAAATTAATTAAAAGCTGTTGTCACACAGCTATTCTTCTGTCCTCCAAATCCAATAAGACTCATTTTTCAGAAAGTACCCTGGGTGCTGTTACTAGGAAAAAATAAGGAGTAAGAGGTCAATAGAAGTGATTTTCATTCTCAGTGAAATGTTCAATAGTGTTCTCCCTGACTGAAAAGGAAAGGTCAATTTGATGATTTCCATAGGACATTTCATAGGGACTATGATTTGTTATCCTGTATGCTAGAATTTAGAAGCTTAAAATGACAAAAAAAAAAAAAAAAACCATCACTTGAATTGCTAGGCTTCAATGTGTGGTTGTTATGCTTGGAATATGTTCTCAGTTGATCAATGTCTGTTTTGTGTAGTCATTTATCAGAGTTTTGCAATAATAAAGTTAAAAGCAATAGGAATATTTGGTCCATAAAGTACTCATGAACCAATAAACAAGAACTGAGATAAGAGATGCACACTATAGTCTTTTTGATTGCTATTGTTTGAAGAAAAGGTATTTTCAGTTTTACTTCTCTCTTACCTACAGCCCCTAAGGCAACAGCATGCTGAGGCTGGGACCAAGCTTTGCCAACTTGTATCTTGCATTTAGTTACCACTCCTTTATTATATTACTGTGTCTTAAAATTGAGATTGAATTAACTGTGAGAAGTCGACTTGGTACTAAATGAAAAGTATAATCTATCCATGCAATTGTTAAAAACTTAAGTGTGTCTACACTTGTTTAGTCTTGCATCTGGCCAGTCTTGCATCATCTGTGCAATTCACATTATGGGATGCTTCTTTTGAAAGGATAAATTTACGTTAATGACATAACAAACAGGTCAAAGTTATCCCGATTTCCCTCTGTATCTGATTGCAAATATATTACCTTGTTTGGTTACAATAACATAGTTCTAAGAGTACGTATTTATTGAGTCACTTACTTGTTCCTTGAAAAGACAGGAACTGAACTAGGTAGAAAGGAGTTCCTCTGTTTGCTTTTAGAAAGCCCTCAGGCTAATAGAAAATAATTACATAATATCATATAATACATATTATCACAGTATTTATAATTATAATAAATGCTATTAATGGTGTGTTTAATGTGCTGTAGTGCTCAATTTAATTATTTTTTTTCTTTTGGTCTTCACCCTGACTTCTGAATCCTTGTTTCTCTAAAATCAAAAGAATATTTTATAGCCAAAAAGGATATCACTTCAAATTATGTTTCTAAAGGGCTCCATTGGAGTAATGATTTTGTAGCATTATAATATAGCTATATATTAAGGGAAGCATGGGCCAAGTATTCTTTAGTAAATACTTGGAATGAAATGGGCAATGCACCAAAGAAAAGCAATTGCTGTTTTATGACCAATTTCTTTCTGCTTCTCTAATATATAATTTAACTAGTCTGCTATTATACTCAGTTCAGGGATGCTTAATAACTGACTCATTATCTTAAACCGACCCTCAGAATTCCTATCTAATACTTTAGAGCAGTGATTTTCAAGCTTTTTTAACTCATGGCAAAAAATCTAATTACTAAAATTCTGTTGCACACCAAAAAATATATTTTTTACTCATATGACAACAAAATAGGTATAATTTTGATTCATCACCAAAGATTGTGATAGTTTTGTTGGCTGTTGTCATTTTTTTTATTTGACAATCTAAGGAAAAAGAGATCAGTGCTCCCAACTAAATAATCAAATATTGCATGTCTTAAAATTTCTTGTAACACACCAGTTGAAAATCATTGCCTTAGAGGAACCAGAGTTATTTTCAAAATAGCTTGCATTTGTAAAATGAAGTCCTTTCTGTGTATCTAACTAGTCATTTGAAGTGCATATCAGGTCACTCTTCACCAAGTCTGCTACTCTGTCTCCTTCATTAATAAAACTGACATTTCAAATTCCAGCTGTTATGTACCTAAACAGCTATGCATTGTACAAACAAAAAAGCAACTGCAGAAATCTCTGGTATCCATTCTTCCATGTGTGGTTTTCTAAAAACATTTTATTTTGACTTTATTTTAGTTGGCTTCTCAGAGATGATTGTGCAGAAGTTTTTTTTTTTTCCCCCACATCACCTTAAGAATATTAAAAGCAAGAAGGCAGCCTTCATCTACAGATTTAAATTCTAGAGAAACATCTGTGGATGCTGTGATCAGTAATGTGTGATCAGTTCTTGACCTTTTGCCTTCCCTATGGAATGGCATTAATTTTGATATAGATTGGGGAAAGATCTGTTTGCAAAAATTGCAACTCGGTGGAATTTCCTTCTTCTGGGATGTGACTTACTCTAAAGAGTTTTTAATTAATGACAGTAGGTTCATTTCATAAACAACATAAAAGGTACAATAAAGTAAATAAGAAAATGGGTGAGGAAATTAGTAGCCAAGTTCAGAGGAAGAAGACACAAAAGTCATATGTGGATTAGAAATGATTTAATATTCATTCATGTATTCAGTCACTACACAAATATGAATTGCCTGTAATGTGCCAGGTAATGAAGGAGTTAGGTGGGATATTCAAAGATAAATACTTATTTTGTACATTAGAAAATGGACTGCTCTAAGTACTCAAAAAACAATCAGTGTACTAAAGTCTACCAGGAGGAAGGAACCAGGAGCTTGGAGACCTTAAGAAGAGCATGCAGTTTATAATTTCTCCTGGGGGAACCAGAGAACAAGCCCAGGAAAGAGACAAAACATTTGCAAAAGGGAGGAAGTAGTCAGAGAATGCAGTAATTAAGATACAAGAAAAGACAGAGCATGTCAGAAAAAAATAGAAATCATTCAGGATGGTTGGAGTGCATAGTATGAAAAACACATATGATACGGAAGAAACTCAAGTGGTTTCAAGGCTTTGTATTTCATATTAGAATTTGTCATAAGTCCCTGGAAACTGGTAAGAAGTTCCAAGCAGAGGTGGACCATGATCAGATTAACACTTCAGAAAAGTCACTTTGTACATTGTGTGGGGCATTGACAATGGGGTGAGAGGAGCAGGATACCAGTCAGGTGGCTATTACAGAAGTCTGGGCAAAGAGTAATGGGGAATGCAATTATGACAATGCCATCATGAAAGCAATGGATGAATCAAGAGCTAAAGAATATAAAATAGTGGAGTGAAAATGGAGACAATTGTACTCGAATAACAATTAAAAAAGAATATAAAATGATATAGAACTTGGCTTATGAAGTGTACTGGGTGAGAAAGAAGAAAATTCCCATGCTTATATTTTGGCTAGGTAATGGGGTAGTTAGTGGAATGAGTCAATGAAATAGAAAAAATAAAATGGACAAATGAAGGGATACATTGTGTTTCTAGTATCAGTAGAATGATCCGAAAGTGAAGTCTCATGGCAATTAGATATTAGGGCCAAGGGCTCAGAGTGAGAACTGGGCTGGAAACCTACTTTTGAGAATCAGGAACATGGAAGAGAGTATAAAATGTGTAGTGAGAAGGATGAAACTGTGAAGAACAATATGTTTTAAGAAACAAGGTTTAGAAGAATGACTCGTGATGGAAAACTAGAAGAATGTGTAATTCACAAAAGCCAAAGAAATAACGGTAGAGAAAATCAGCTATGCCCAATTCTAGTTAGAAGTTCTATAACATTGGGATCAAAGTTGTCATCCTCAGTGTGAGTATTGTAAGAGCAGTTTAAGTGCAGAGATGTAAATGGCAGAAATGATAGACAACACTGTGAATAATAGATAATTGATATAAACCTTCAGGAATGGTTAACATATTTGAATATGAAATGTTTGAGAGCCTAAGACTTGTGAGTAGCTTAAGCAATGCAAAGGCATTGACAGGGTGTGCTAAAAGAGTAGTGAGTGTTCTTTGACTGGAACAGAATCCATGAAGATAGAGAGATTCGAAGCCAATCATATTCCCATGCATGCAACTGCTTCTGCACTTGATTCCAAGCTTCAAAGAAACCATTAATTAGTAACCTTAGGAACTTCTTGGTGGGTATAATTTGAAACTGGTCAAGTATCTGGACAGCAGGAAGGCCAAGTACTCCAGATTGGTAGGTAGCAGGTTTAATAAGCAAGGGAACTGGCATATGAAGCTTGTGTTGGATGGTCACAAGAGGAGTAGATCTCCACATGCACCCACCAGAGTCTTAAATTTTATATAATGGCTTTAACTGGCTCCTCACATGTACCATCTAAATGGTTTCAATGCCACAGTCTAGTACTAGTCCAGGGTGTGTTCTTGGGCAGCTTCAAGCGTGGGGAAGGTTAAGTGGAGTGTACATTCCAAAGTGAGGAGTTTCCTATTTATTGCCTGGGTCAAGCTCATGGGTCAGGTAGTGGCCATGTCCTTTCAATGATCTCCAACAGAAGTGCCTCTAATTGGCAAAGCCTAGGTCAGTCATATAACCACACAGAAGGATGTCTGGGTGAATGGGTGAGTTTTCTAGCTTCTCTCTCAGAAAGCAGGACTCATAATCTAGGTAGTTTTTCCAAATATTTCCAGATGACGACCAAAAATATAAAAATATCCACTATATCTCCTATTATTTGAGACTATATTTGGAGTGCTATAAGGCAAATCAGAAGTAAAAACAATTTAGAAACTATTTTTACAAAAGTTCAATTTAGTTTGGGATATGCTGAATATGAAAGTTGAAGTCAGGAAAAAAATATAGTCTCAAATATAAAGTTCAGAAATATGGTATAGGATTAGGAGTCTTTTAATAAAAAGGATGATTAAAACTATGGACATGGGTGACATCAAGAAAAGAGAGAGTAGCCTTGGCTGGTGTGACTCAGGGGATTGAGTGCTGGCCTACAAACCAAAGGGTCATCAGTTCAACTCCCAGTCAGGGCACATGCCTGAGTTGCAGGCTAGGTCCCCAGTAGGAGGCACGTGAGAGGCAACCACAAATTGATGTTTCTCTTCCTCTCTTTCTCTCTCCCTTCCCCTCTCTCTAAAAACAAACATTTTTTTTAAAAAAGGAGAGTGTAGAAAATGACAAGGTAAATATTGCAAGGTATTCAGGATGCTTTTGCTTAAAGGATAAGATGAGACAAAATAGGACTCAGGAAAATTATAGTGAGAAGTATAGAGAGGATAAATAGGTTCCAAATCAAAAGAGGACAGTGTTATAGGGTAGACAAATGCTTCAAGTTCGACTGCTCTATACAGTAGTCAAAAGAATGAAGAGTTCATACGAATCTCCAGCAATTGTTGGTGACTTTAGAGAGAACATCTTGATTACAGCACTAAAGAGTAAGGACTTGGGTTATCAGGTCTTTCAAGCTATAGACACAAACAGGATTAAAGATCCAATGATTACATTTGATGAAATATCTGTGAAAGATAATGGGGATGAAGCAAGTAAAAGCAAGTCTGACTCCAAGTGAAAGAGAGAGGGAAGCAAGGTAAGTAGATACTCTCAGTCGTGTGCAGTTAAATGAAAGTTCAGGAACGTCATCAGAGTCCTTGAGCCAAAATTGGCCATCAGAGGAATATTGTGTCTCCCAGGAAAGAGCCTGTCTTAGCATCCCTATTGCACTCCGTTACTGCCTGAAAGCGGCTCATAGGAAACTTAATCGCTGAGCCAGTGTGGCATTAGATTTCAGAGCATAGCAACTGGGGCCCTTGATCAGTTTTGCTCCATGTACTTAGAGGCCTCTAAAGCAATTCTTATGAGCAGCACAGCAGCAGTAAATGAGGATACAGGGGGAAGTTGGCACTATAGTACATCTAAAAGTAAAGCAAAGGGGAAAAATGAGAAGCTTGCTGAAGAAAGTTGAGCAGGCAAAGTACATTATGTGATATAAAATGATATGGTATTGGGTGTCTTATTTATTAGGATAATGAGGATGTGAAAATATTTATAGGTATTTGCATATAGTCTACAGAGTGTACTAATTGCAAACATAAGTGCTAGTTGCTAATAAAACATAGTTCCATAATTGACAGGAGGGCACAACGCCAAAGTTATAGATGGAGGGCTTAGTTTGGGCAAGTAAGAGAAATAGTTCAGCCTCAAAAAAGGGAGTGAGAAAAATATAGAAGGGAAAATACTGAGAGGTCTTAAAAGAAGAGAGAAAACAAATTGATTTCTGTAAATTAGGAAGCAGGGTCATCTAGTAGAAGAAAAATGAGGATGTAATCAAGTTGTGGCTGAGCCCAGAGATTACAATTTGCTTTTACAATGTTGGGGGAATCCACTTGGGACCAGTGATTGGTTGATAAAGGAATTTCTGTGAAGCCATGTGACATGGCCAGAAAATATTTTTCAAATGATGCGTGGCACTTCATCATCAGTATACAGTTCTCCAGTAGAGTTTAGTAGCCTGGGATTTGAAGGACAAAGAATAAAATTTTGAAGGAGCAAATGATTAGAGAAGTTACAATGATCTCCACAATGATACTGAGAATAGGAACAAAATGATTCTAAGTGTGAGAAGGCAAGTGAAGGTGCAGCCAGAGAGGCAGACTCTCATTGTGTACATTTTGAATCATATGCAATACATAATTGTTTTTAATTTTTTTAAATTATGTTATTGTTCAATTACAGTTGTCTCAATATGTTATTTTTATTTTCTTCTCTAGGGTATTCTCTTTTCAATTACAATTGGCATTCACTATTATATTAGTTTCAGGTACACAGTATAGTGGTTAGGCATTTATATGACTCATGAAGTCACTCCCCTCAAAAGTCTTGTACTCAACCTGGTAGTTGTTACAGTATTATTGACTACAGGTATTTTAGATAATTCATTCTCATGTACAATCAATTTTAATATGCCTAGGTCATACGAATATTCATAATAAATAAATCATAATTAAATTTGATCATAATAAAAATTGAGATCCTGAGTATCATTTACTACAAATACAGAATTTTGCTTCTCTTAGGGGAAGGGCAATTAACAGACTTTACAATTCATAGATATAAGTGAAATACATGCATTATCCATCCACCTTCTTGTGTCTCTTCATTAAAATACTTACAAATCACTCATATGTGATTAAGAAGAAAAGGTGGTTACTTGGGCCCAGAAAAGCAATTTGCAATGTATCATATGGATGAAGATATGCAGGCAGTAGCCATTAGCAAATTAGCAGAACCAAAAATTAGTTTCATATACATCACTAACAAAATAAAACAGATTTTACTCAAATATCCATAATCAAAACATAGAATCCAAATAGTTTACAAATTAATATTGATCCTCAATTTCTTTTCAACTGCCAGTTTTATAAACAGCTCAAATCATGTCTTTATTTATTTTTATATTGATATGGTATGTATTTATTGAACATCTACTTTGTGCCCCCCACCCTCCTAAATGTAGGTGCTATAAGAATGATCAAGAGATATCCTCAGTTCCTAGGTGAATTTTGTCTTTTGGTAGGGCCTTGCTGCTCCATGAGCTGTCCCCAGACCCATAGCATCTGCATTACCTGGGAGGAACTTGTTGAAATTCAGAATCCATGGCCCTGTATGGACCCACTGAATGAAAATCAGCACTTTAATGAAACTCCTGAGTGATTTAAATTTAGAGAAATGGTTGACAAGCACTGTTTAGTCAGTACTAGCAGGTAGAAAAGTATTGTAGTGCTATAAATATACTCACAGGAATATCCAGGCACCATGGGTGTACACAGAAAGACCAGGTGACTCAGATTGAGGTGCCAGGAAAAAGGCTCATTAATCCTTTACTGTGTGAAACTTCTGTAAAATTAGAGGACTCTGACTATTCAAAATATACAACAAATAGAAGGTTCTGACTAAAAAATGCACCTTCCACTCCAGTGAGGCTCACTGCTGCCTCCTTGACGCAGTATTAGACATAAGCAAAAATGTTACAATTTTGCTTTATTTTTAGGTTTTTAAAAAATTTTATTGTAATTATTGGAGCGACATTGGTTGATAAAATTACATAGGTTTTGAGTGTATAGTTCTATAACACATTATCTGTATATCATATTGTGTGACCACCACCGAAAGTCAAGTCTCCTTCTATTACAATTTATCCCCCCTTTACCCTCCTGTACCTCTCTCTCCATTCCCCTTTCCCTCTGGTAATCACCATATTGTTGTCGTCTGTGTCTATGAGTTTTTGTTTGTTCGTTTATTTATTCGTTTGTTGCTTAATCACTTCACCTTTTTCACCCACCCCAACCCCCTCCCCTCTGACATCTGTCAGTCTGTTTTCTGTAGCTATGAGTTTCCTTCTATTTTGTGTGTTTGTTTATTTTGTTCATGAGATCCCATATGTAAGTGAAATCATACAGCACTTGTCCTTCTCTGACTGGCTTATTTCACTCAGCATGATGTTCTCCAGGTCCATTCGGGCTGAAGTTAATCCCCTGACTTTTTATGGCTGAGTAGTATTCACCTCTACAAATGTGCCACAGGTTGTTTATCCGCTCACCTGCTGATGGACACTCGGGCTGCTTCCAAATCTACAGGGAGAGACAAAGAAGGACACTACATAATGATGAAGGACGCAATCCCACAAGAGGACATAAGCCTTGTAAACATTTATGCACCCGACATAGGAGCACTTAAATATGTAAAGCAAATCTTAATGGACATAAGGAAGAGATTGACAGTAAAAGTGTTGCAACTTTAAGACATTTTCTAGATTCCCTGTTAATCCCTCACCCTGTTGTTTTTATTTATAAATGTTTTTTGCCACATTACTATATCATTCTCTAACATTTTTCACTTTATGCATCCTGTTGGAAGGTACTTTAGTGAAATATCTACCAATCATCCTCAGAAAGTTTCTGTAGGTACTGACATCCCTCAGAACATTAAGATAAGTGTTTTCCAGAAGGTCAACCTTCAAGCTTCCTCCTGTCCCCATTTCACTTAATCTCTGCCCACAATAAGATCTAGAATCCATTATCTGAGTAGGTCACCTCTCCCAATAGTCAATTTTGTATTCAATTTTCTCCTGATCTGTTCAAATCTCCACTAAAGGATGTCATCAAAAATGGTTTGATGCAGAAGTTCTCTGATAAAAATCACTGCTACTAGTGAAAGTGATGATAATTATTATTGCTGAAATTTGTGGAGCATGGTTTATATGCCAGGTTTTGTGCATTGCACTTAGAACCGGAAGAGCCAGCATTCACATCCAGATATGTTGAATTCCATCACCTGCACTTAATGCTCCTGCTACCCCAAAGAGGACATAAAAAAATAAACAGTGATAAGAATACTGCCACACATCCTGCACTGGGAGAAAATCACTCAAGAAATAACATCTTTTGTATACCTATGCAAACCTGTTTTTGAAATATTATATCTTAGCAATTAACTTTGATTTTTGAAAGGTAGAAATGTGTTTAGGAAAGAAACAACTCTTATCATTCAAGTTAATGACTCTAGTAAAGAGAGGGTCCCTAGCTTCTGTGTTTCAGTTTCTTGGTCTCCCAACAAACCTGAGTTTTGTTGTTGTGGTAAAATCTTGTCTCAGCTCTTCTTGTCTAAACTGTCTTTATTTATTTGGAAATAGTACTATCTTAACTATCACACTTGTCTGAATCTCTATGAAAAACCCTAGTGTATTCCAGCCTCTCCTCAAGCATTTCTAATAGAGAATCCTGCATTGATTGCAACTGATAAATAGTGCAATATGCTTAAATCAAGCATAGTTTTGTTGGTTTACTTGGCTGTTGACTTTTTAAATCTTTTTGATTCTCTGTACTAAAGCAATAATGTTTAATAAAATGGTCATGAGTGTGACTCCTGGTGAACAACAGAGGTTTATGAAGAAAAGAAAAACTGAAGTCAGAGAAGCTTTACCCCCCAAGGAGCACGACAATAACTTTCCCATACAGAATGGAGGGCTTTGCAATATCTTTATAGAATGGAATTCCTACTGACAAAGTGGCCAGTCAGAAAAGGGGCTTGGCAGGGTTCCAGTATATGACCCTGATGCCCTGCTAGACCAAACTAAAGGTCTATTTCTATCTGAGTGCTCTATCTGAATTTCTATGCCACAATCTTTTAAAAACTCCAATTAATGAAACAACTCTATATGATAAATTTTCTGCACATACTGAAAATGATGCCTGTTTTACTTCTGGCATTCACTAATGTTTTCATAACATTGATAACAGAATGAAAGGGGGGAAGACCCAGCTGTGCTTTGTTTCCTTCTCAATCTTCTCCAATTCCACATGAAAATATCTCCTCAGTGTCCAGGAACAGCAGCCCGATATCTGGAGTCGCAAGAAGATGGAAATAGAATCATAAAAGAAAGGCAATATTGACCTTAAGCTATTTTGATAAACAAAAACATTTTCCCAGAAGTTTTCATTTAAACTACCTTGTGGACAAAACCTGAAATACCTTCTTTAAAGCTATTATTAGAATTCACGTTTAGCATGCCTGTCACAAATCCTCTGTAATGTGGTGCAGCGCATCTCACAGCAGGATCAGGCTCAGCAGGTCTGTCAACACAGTCCTAGCTTCAGCCGAGCCATAACAAATTGATTTATAACTTTAAATGTAGCCTTCAAATTTAGCTCTGAAAATAGAGATGTAAATAGATGCATGACTCATGAATTAATAATCCTATCTTTAGGATTCAGCTTGTAATCTCTTAATGTGAATGTCAAAATAATGACTAAAATAAGAAAAATAAATATTTTGCTAAGAATAACGTAGTATGCTCATTTTCTAGAAAAATTGTCTAGTAAATATTTGGTAATTTGGGGGAGAATATTTTTAAAGTGCCAGATAATGGATACAAATTTTCTTTTAAGAAAGATAGCTTCAAAGTCATCCAAAGTTACTTAATTTTTAATAGACGATTGCAGAAAGGATGGGAGAGACTAAGGTTTAGCAACCGTAAATAAGATGGCAAAATTGTGGCCCCATTTTTTTCTAATTTGATCTTTTTTGTGGTCTTCTATATATTAACCATGCCAAAAGGTGTTTTTCTGTTTTGTTTCATTTTTAAGGACTTCGTAGCTGAGTCTGCTTAGGGAAGGAGAGAGGTAGGTACAAGAAAAAAAAAGAGGACTTCTTTTTTAATTTGAATCTCTCCAGAACCTACTTTGCATTCAGAAACTTGGTAACTTAAAGCAGCACTATAACTAGTTTGTTTGATATTCTTTGTTCTTATGTGGGATAGTGATTCATTCATCAAAAAATACTATCTATTTCTACCAAAGCAGTCCTGTGGATTTGGTAGCAAAATTGGAGACCAATGAGAAATAGAGACAAAGTTTTTACCTTATAGGAATTTATAGCAGAATAGAGAAGTAAAGGAATAAACAAATACATAGTAGTATATAGTAGTAAGTAGAAAATGCCATCAAAGTTTGCCCCAAATGTGCTCTGAATATTCAGAGATCAAGAGATTAAGATAAGTATATTAAGAATTTATAGGGTATACCATAAGACTGAATAAAATAAAGTCAATAAAAATAAATTGTGTGTGTATGTTTATAATAGAAGTAGTTACATGATGTATTGTCAAATAAAATACAGTTTCAAAGGTAGCAATTAGAATATAATCCAATTTCTTTAAAAATGCATGTATTTGAATTTATTTACATGGCATATCCAATGTGAATTTGTGTATAAAATGATGCAGGTCAAGAAGAATGGTATCCACAAGTTCAAAGGTAGATGAATCTAAACAGTGGGGCTTGACCAAGATGGCTTTTAGAAGTTCCCTTCAGTTTGACAACACTTTAAACAGGTTTCCTTTTGAATATAGGTCCTAGAGATCCCTTTTCTTACAACACCTACCTTAGAAAATTCGCAATTGTAAATTCCTTCTCTCCACCCTTAGAAATGTAAATTTCCTCCTGCTTTTTACCTGTGTTACAACCCAGGCTTATCTTTCTCATGCACCTGGGAAACATCCTTTTAAATGCAATCACCAAGGCAGCTAGAGATCCTGTCTCTCAGTCTCCGTGGTAGGATGGACCCTCACTTCCCTACTGTCCAACGAACAAACACAGATGGCCTAATCACATAGACCAGCCTCTCCTTAACACATCCAGTCCTTCCCACAGCTCAGTCCACTGCTCAAAAACTCCCTGCCTTTTGTGTCAACAAAGTTCAGTTCAAACTCTCCCTGCAAAGTCTCGACCCCTATTGCAGGTCTTGAATGAAGTCTGTCTGAACTCCACATGATACAGTTTTCTTTGACAGGTGTCAGATATGTATTCTTATATCTGTGCTTTATAAATTGTTATAAGTATCATATCACATCTTTTGGAGTGAACAACAAGCCTCAAAACAGGAAAACAAACAAACCTCCCATCATTGGTGACATCATCATTGGAATTCACTGAAAACATTCACCTTCTAAGTTTTACATAAGAGTTTTCTGTTCAGGTTCTTTAAAGGTGTAACATTGAATCACATTATATATGTATTTTTTTCTTTACTAGACTTCTCTAGTGGTTACTCTCCAAAGTTGTCCTCACAGTTATTTCTCCTTTCAACATTCCCTTTTCCTTGTGTTCGTGTCTTGTTTGGCAATTGAATTTGTCCCTTGACAAATAGTACATACCACGTCTGACCTACTTTACATTTAATTTTTTAAATGTCTAGTCCTTTGATTGATATATATATATATATATATATATATATATATATATATATCATATACATAGGACTATATATATATATATATCCTAAAGTTGTGATAAATGATAGTAAGCATTAATGCATTATTTTACTAGAATTCTTTTTTTTACTTTTATTCTTTTTTTCAAATTCAATTCACTGGGGTGACATTAGTTAATAAAACCATACAGGTTTCAAGTGTACAATTCCATAAGTCATCGTCTGAATACTGCATCATGTGCTTGCCACCCAAAGTCAAGTCTCTAACCACAAAACCTCGATTGCTTAATGCAGGTTCATTTTCCTAAACAATGCGATCTCTTACTGGTTATAAAAAACATCTTCCAGCTATTGCTTTTCTTCCCTGGTCCATGTCACTCACTTTGTGGTTGGTAATACTGCAAATCGAACAGCAATCAGAATAATGAGCTGACACCATTTGGAGTCATAGTTGGTGCTAGATGATGTCAAAGACTGTTCACACTAATCAACTAGTAATGACATTGCTGCTTCCATCATGCTAAACAGAATTCCCTCAGTTGTACGACACAGTTACTACTAATAACCTCTGAAACCTTTGCGTGTTTAAGGAGACTGTTTCCGAGATCATCTGGAGACCTATCAGAGCATGAACCAGGGAAGACAGAATCTACCAGATGAAGATTACTCTCTAGTAATTAACTAGACATTGCTCCTTTGGGTCCATAACATTTTCTAACATTGTGAGGCATTTCCTTTAGCATACCGATGCATCTATACTAATATATTAGGTTGGGAGCAGCTAGGAAATAGTGTTAAATATTAAACATTTCACACACGAATTATATTATTAATAGTCTTTCTTTAGTTTAAAAAAGATATGCTAAAGTGGCAGTCAATAAACAATTTAGAGGCATTAATATTAAAGGGGAACCAATGAATTCAGACTCATGACAAAATGCATATTTGTTCATTTCTCAAGAGGGACATACCTTCATGATTATTAATATAGCAGTTAGAAATTTACTTTGAAATGGAAAAGCTGAAAATACCTTAAGTAGAGTTAAGACGATGACTTACATGTTCAAAGCATTAGAATTCACTGTCTGAAAGAACTATTCTCTTCCCATGTGGGTCCCCGGCTGCTCAGGGGTGCGAGGTTAGATGACAAATGAGCCGTGACATCCTCTGTGACACAGACATTGTACATCTTGTTTCAGAAAACATTTTGGGGGTGTGTGGACCTCTCAAAGGTGGTGAGAGTTTTATTAGGTTAAAGAAGCCATCCCTCCATTTGTCACTGTTTAAAATTGTGGTGAAAAGCGTAAAAACACATTTAGGTTCAAACTGAATGATTCCTGACAGGCTAACAGGCAGCTGCTTTTTCTGGTTTTGAAATGCAGATTTGTGGTGATACAACAAGGTGTCCTATATTCCAGTCTGATAAGGCATTTTGACTGACAGCCATTTGCCTCAAGGTGATATTATTAATTGTCCAGGAAGAGGGCCTTAGTAATACCCAAAGCTCTGTATTGCTAGTTAACCCTTAAATACTGGCAGGGAATTTGCAATATTTTAATCACAATTACTTGGAATATTTAACTGTCAAAGCTATTCCACAAGTGGAAAGTTGAGACTTCGGTAAAACTGCTGCAAGGAAAATCACATTAGAGATGGTGGACAGGTATCTGAATGATGCCCCTCTGACCAAAGTATTTACTAACTGAGGATCTATCGCACATCAGACACAGGATTTAATTGCATTACCACATTCACTTCTTTTCAGCAACACAAAGGATGTTTCTAGTCCTCTAGAGACTAGAAACTGAGCCCTGGAAGTCTCATGGGTCTTGTGCTAGGTACTTGCAACTAGTGGCATGGGCATCACCGGATAGCTTGTGAGAAATGTAGAACCTCAGGACCATCCACAAACTTACTGAATTATAATCTGCATTTTATCAAGATTTCTAAGTGATTGGTATACACCCAAGATTGATAATCACTCTCTTAGGATACATAGATTTCAGATCCAGCCTGATTTAGTAACATATAAATCCTGTTCTGTTTTCAGTGTCATGCCATTTGTTACCACATTTTGTTTATTTTTTGTTTGTTTTATTTTGTTTTTAAGATTTTGTTCATTTTATTTTGAGAGAACAAAAGGGAGGAAAAGAGAGAGGGAGAGAAACATCAATCAGTTATCTCTTGAACATCCCAACTGGGGACATAGCCCACAACCCAGGCCTGTGCCCTGACCAGGAATTGAACTGGTAACCTTTTGGTTTATGGGATGCCACCCAATCCACTGAGCTCTATCAGTCAGGGCTGTTTCATTTTGTTTTTATGTATCTGTTGTTCAAGGAGGCATGAACTGGAATTAAAACACTTTATGCACACTGGAGATTAAGTTTAGATTGTTTCAGATCCTTTTTCCTTCTCCACTACCAAAGTATTTTTAAGTGCATTTTATTGATTATGTTTTTACAGTTGTCCCAATTTACCCCCCTTGGCCCCCTGCCCAGTATCCCCCTTTCCTCCAACAATCCCCCCTTAGTTCATGTCCATGAGTCTTGCATAAAAGTTCTTTGACTTCTATATTTCCTATACTATCCTTAACATCTCCCTACTTATTTTGTACCTACCAATTATGTGTTTTAATCCCTGCACTTTTCCCCCTATTCTCCCCTTTCTCCTTCCCAGCTGATAACCCTCCAAATCATCTCCGTACCTATGGATCTGTTCCTGTTTCAGATGTTTGCTTAGGTTTTTGTTGTTTAGATTCAGTTGTTGATCATTGTGAATTTGTTGCCTTTTTAACGCTCATAGTTTTGATCTTCTTTTTCTTAAAAAAGTCCCTTTAACATTTCATGTAATAATGGAGTGGTGATGATAAACTCCTTTAGTTTTACCTTGTCTGGGAAGCACTTTATCTGCCCTTCCATTCTAAATGATACCTTTGCTGGATAGAATAGTCTAGGTTATAAGTCCTTGCTTTTCATCACTTTGAGTACTTCTTGCCAGTTCCTTTTTGCCTGCAAAGTTTCTTTTGAGAAATCAGCTGATAGTCTTATGGGTATTCTTTTGTAGGTAATTCTCTGCTTTTCTCTTGCTGTTTTCAAGATTCTCCCTTTATCTTTAACCTCTGCCATTTTAATTATGATGTGTCTTTTTGTGGTCATCTTTGGGTCCAACTTTTTTGGGACTCTCTGTGCTTCCTGGACTTGTATGCCTATCTCCTTCACCAAATTAGAAAAGGTTTCTTTCATAGTTATTCAAATAAATTTTCAGTTTCTTGATCTACTCTTCTTCTTCTGGCATCTGTATGATTTAGATATTGGCACATTTGGAGATGTCCGAGAGTCTTCTTACACTATCCTAGTTTTTTTTTTTTTTTTTAATTTTTGTTTCTTCTTTCTGTTATGGTTGAACGTTTATTACTTCCTTATGTTCCAAATCATTGATCGGAATCTTGACTTCCTTTTCTTCACTGTTGGTTCTCTGTAGATTTTTATTTCCCATAGTGGAACCTTCATTTCTTCATGTTATTGCCAGAGTATAGGGGAAACAGAATCAGTCAGACTCCCTCACTGGCCCGATAAGCAGCATTCCCATAGCCTTGAGAATAGGCCTGCATGTGCAGAATCACACTTTGTTATATAATATTTTGGTAACATGACAGCTTTGTGTTTATTTGGTATATAAGGGAGTTGAGACTTCCTGCGGCTTTACATATACAGCTTTGCAGCATGCATGCAGCACCTCCTCTTGAATAAAGGAATGTAAGGCATTCCCATGGATCTGCAAATTTTCTTCCATCTGCCTGAATCCCAAGTGAACCTGCTTGACCCTGACAGGCTACAAGAAACACACTCAATGAGTTCTTTAATCATTCTGATCACCAGGGTTTTGAACTCTGTATCTGATAGGTTTGCTATCCCTGTTTCATTTATTTCTATTTATAGGGTTTTGTTCTGGTTTTTTTTGTTTGTTGGTTGGTTTTTTGTTTTTTCATTTGGGCCATATTTCTTTGTGTCCTTAATTTGGCAGTTTCCCTGTGTTTGTTTCTGTGTATTAGGTAGAGCTGCTTTGACTCCCTGTGTTAGCACACCTGTTATGTTGTAAGGAGTAGAGCCTTAGGATATCCCCAGGGTGGGGCAATCTGCTTCACCACTTTGTGCCTCCTTATGGGCAGAGGGCTTTGAGAAGGGATTGTGCCACCACCTGGCTTCTGGGGGATTTTCCAGCACTTGCCCCATATCCAGTCACTTCACGCACTGTCCATATGCGACTAGTACCCTTCTAGCTGTTGCCCCTGTGTTGAATCCCAGAGTGAGTGGGTTTGTGTACATCTTAAGACCATGAGGGCCCTTTAAGCAGAGTTTTCTGAAAATCTGGCAGTTTCTTCTACCACCCCAACCCCACTTGTTTTTAGTGCCAGAAGTTATGGGGATGATCTTCCTGGCACTGGAACCCTGGTCTGTGCAGTTTGGTCTGAGGCTGAGACCACACACTCCCAAGGTATCCCTCCTGATTTTTACCCAGCGCACATGAACGTGGAGCCACCCATGCTCATTCCACCCTCACCACTGCCTCTCTGCACCACACTGTGTCTCCTAGCCTCTCTGCCCCGTCTCCACATCTCCACCCTCCCTAACCATCTGGATGAATGTGGCTTATTTAAATCCTTGGTTGTCATATTTCCATACAATTTGATTTCCTGACAGTTCTGGATGTTATTTATTTTGAAATTTAGTTGTAATTCTTTTTGGGGTTGTGCGCAGACACAAAGCCTGTCTATCTATGCCTCTGTCTTGACTGGAAGTCCTCCACTACCAAATTTTGATGTTACAGGTATCTGGAATCAATGAGATACAGAGTTAGACTTAGTAACTAGAGGTTTAAAATATAGCTCTACTAAATTATTTGCCAGTTAAGACCATATGTATATGTGTAAGGGATTCTGTATGGGTCAGGAGCATAATTATAAATGCAAGAAAATTAAATACAGATGTTAATATCTATTACAATATTGAATGGGATATGGGAGATAAATAGTTGAAACCATTGAAAAAATTTCTGACAATCAATAGACCTTACTGGGTGCTTTGTGTTTTCTTTTAATAAGTCATATTTTCTTTTCTTTTTCTCCTTTTGCCTGCCTCTCACTCCCCAATTCTGACTTATTTGTTTATAAATTTGAGAACCATTCTCCATACATATTTATACATAGGGCCTAAAAGCTCAACTAGATATAAAGGGCTATTAAGAATCAGGCTTGCAAATGATATGTACTTTTAAATCATGGTTTTCATGTAAAGAAAAAATGTGCATGAAGCAATGAAACACTTTATGCAACAATATCATCTTTAGAAAATCTTATATATTATAAATAAACATGAATTAAAAACTATCTGAACAGCAATTATTTAAACATTATAATTATTTGGGTATATTTCAACATAAACATTTATTTGTCTTGAATGAAATATAGTAAATACTTCTAACTTGCCATTTTGTGTTATAGCCAAAACATGATTAGATATTGCATACTATTGTTTTTTTTTTTAAACAAATCAACTATTGTTTAAAGAAAAGAGTGCCCTTTTCTTTATAGTGTTGTTGTGGACTGAATGTTTGTGGCCCCCTCCCCCAAAATTATCTATGTTGAAATGCTAACTCCCCAGGTGATGGTAGTAAGAGGTTAGGCCTTTGGGAAGTGATTTGGTCAGGACAATGGAGTCCTGAAGAATAGGATTTGTGCTTTATAAAAGACATCCTAGAAAGCTCTCTCACCCTTTCTCCATGCAAGGATCAGCAAGAAGATGGTCATTTAAGAATCAGGGCACTGGCCCTTAAAGCACAGCAAATCTGCCAGCACCTTGATCTTGTTCTTCTCAGGCTACAGACCATGAAAAACGTATTTCTGTTGTATGTAAGCCACCTGGTCTATGATATTTTTGTTATAGCAGCCTGCATGGACTAAGAAGTTAAGTGTCTTAATCTATGATTTCGATAACCTCAAAGAATGATTGTTTTTACAATTAAATCATTAGATTCCCAGGTTAAATAGATTCAAAAGGATGAAATACACAGCCATCACAAATTTAAACACAAAGTACATCTGATATTTTTTATACTTCTCATTTGTAAAACTGTCTGCTTTTGATTTACCTCTCTGAAGCCTCTCCATTCCCTCAGGCCCACCTCAAACCCACCTTCTTCTACAGGTCTGTCTGCTAAATCCTTCCAGTCAGAAGGACTTATTATCAGCCAGACACAGTGTTAGGTAATGTAAATAATAATACTTCTTGTAATTTTAAAAATATTTGAATTTTCATAGCAACATTATGAAGCACTGATATTTAACTTTATACATGAGGAATTAAGAGTTTAAGTAACTTGCTTAAAGCAAAACTCATAAGGTCTAAACATAAAAAGGAATTTTATTTTGTTTCTTAATGTCCCTTTAAACTGTCTCAGTGGACATGGTGCTTGCATTGCCCCAAGGGGAAAAAAACTTGGATAAAAATTAGATATTTTGGTCACTGGCAGATAGTGGACAGTCCAGGTGAATTTGTTTCACAAACAATTTAATTTATTAATTGAAAATTCCTACCCCAATATAATCATCAAAGCTTCTAACTTGATCAAAGGTAAAGCTTCTTTTCACCTTCTCTGGCTAGAGCCAGTCACCTCAAGGAAGGGGCTGTGTGGTCTGCTTCATCTTTCTTGTTCACGCCCTCCCCACCATGTAGCTATAGCTTTGGAACCTTGCAGATGATAAGGAACAAGCTGGAGAATATGCTAGGGAATTATTATTATTTTTTTACTGGTTCTGCTGTAAACTGCTCTCTTGTCTGGGAGATGTTTAAAGTTCCTTTTGGTCTGGCACTTCCACGGAGCCTTTGGAGATCACCTCTACGATTCCCACTTGTTGATGATTCCTTACCCATAGTTTCCTAAGTCTGGGCAAGTACATTCTATTCATAAGGTCACTTACTCCTTTCTTAGGCTCTAGCAATCCAGTCATTTAACTCATTATTAGCTGCATTAACTGTAGGTTGTGCTGGCTTATCTTACCACATCAGCAACTCTCCTTCACAATGGCTTCAGAGCTGCTAGCTAGCCCAGCCTTGCGATGCAGATTTCCTAGGCAGGAGCAAGATGTTGATTTAGCATGTCTTACAACTACCTGGGATATGTATCAAACCTGAATGATCCTACTGAAGACTCTCGTACTAAGCTTAAAGACAAGTATCTACTCCCACCTGTTCTGTGAGTGTGTGCCCGTGGGCGCGCACAGTGGGGTGGGATGAGAGGGAGGTATTAACAGTGTATCAGCAGCTATATCTAAGATTATCTACATACAAATCCCCTCCACTACATTCAATTTACAACATCATAACACTTTTATAATTTTAATGTGGGTGTACTATTCAAAAGCTGCTAAGCTATTTTAGTCTTTCTTTGCAAAATTTATATATGGTTAGTCACTATTTTTTAAAGTGGAAATTTTAATGCATGGAGTTTAAATTGAACACATGTACCTGTCTGTGGTCATGTTCCTTCCACTTTATACAGAAATCAGGTTAAAGGATAGTTTGAGGTAATTATTCAGCTTAGAACCATAATGAGTTTTGAAATATATGTATCAATTAACCAGTTAAAGAAGGCAGCAAGAATCCTTTTTGTATCTTTTTTGGTCAAATTCAATTATACTTTCTTATCTCCAGTACCATTATATAACTAGAAACAATACATTCTTCAAAGAGATCAATGACAGAAATTGCAGAAATAGAATCATCCAAAGCACAGGATTTCAGGAGTATAAGAATATCAAAAAACAAAATTCACAAGACTTATAAATTAAAAGATAATACAGAAGAATGGGCTGCATTCCTGAGAAGATGCCATAGGGATGAATCTGTAGCTGGGGCAGAAAAAAATAGAGAAAGAGAAAAGTAAAATAAAATATACAATGGTGCACTTAGGTTAGATTTTTAAACTGTTCAGGGAAATATTTCTCCCATTCTTAGGTAATCTAATTTGGCATATGCCAGAAGGCATTAAGAATAAGAACATGAGTGATTTAAGAATTCCACTAGATCTCCTAAAAGCTGCCAATTTACAAAGATAACAGGTGAAAGAACGTATAAAGCAAATAAAGAATATTGGGAGAAGAGGAAGAAAATGTGTGACATTTTGGCACACTTGTGCATATTTAAAACAGCTAACAGCACCACTTAAACTTCAAATCTGAGAGTTGGATCACGGGCAGTCCTCCATGTTTTCTGCTGGCATGCCCAGATTACTCGGTGTCTGAAAAGAAGCAAATGAAGAAAAGCTCCATTTATGTTTCTATTATAATTTTGAAATCACTGTATTGAGCATTGCTTCAAGCTATTGTTATTATTCTTATTTCTTCATCATCTTCTTTTTACTTGTGAAGATAGATTTATAGATTAGGCCTACCCACAAGTTTCATAGTCAGCATCACATCTTAAAAATATTTGCATGCAGTAACTTCATATTTTACATTTCAGTTCTTTATTTTTGTTAAGATATAGTTGACACATAAAATTATATTAGCTTCAGGTATACAATATAATTATTTGATATGTGTACATATTTCAAAATGATCACCACAATAAGTCTAATTAACATCTATCACCAAACATAGTTACAAATTTTTTTTCATGTGAAGAGAACTTCTAAGGTCTATCATCAACAACTTTCAAGTATACAACACAGGATTATTAACTATAGTCATCATGCTGTATATTACACTCCATGCCTTATTTACTTTAAAACTGAAAGTTTATACCTGTGACTCCTTTACCCGTTGTGCCCACCCCTACTCCTGCCTTTGGCAAGGACCAATCTCTTGTTTTCAGCATCTCAATATCTATGAGCAATTATTTTCTTTGACTTCACATATAATTGAAATCATACTGTATTTGTTTTTCTCTGTATGACTTACTTCACTTAGCATAATGTCATTAAGGTCCGTCCATGTTCTCAGAAATGTAGACATTCTCTTCTCTATGGCTTAATAATATTTCACTGTACCTATATAATACACCATTTGGATCAGTTCATCCATCAATGGACTCTTGGATTGCTACTTTGGCATTTGTAAATAATGCTGCAATAAACATAGGGGTGCATATATATTTTTGTATTAGTTGTTTTTTGTTTTGTTTTGTTTTCTTCAGATAAGTGCCCAGGAGTAAATTTACTGAGTTGTATGGTAGTTCTATTTTTAATTTTTTGAGAATCTACATACTGTTTTCCAAAGTGGCTGCACCAATTTTTAATCCCACCAATAGTTCATGAGGGGTCCTTTCTCTTTTCATCTTCACCAACACCTGTTATCTGTTGTTTTGTTGATGATAGCCACATGAGGTGATATCTCATTGTGAATTTTATTTGCATTTCCCTGATGATTAGTGATGTTGAGCATCTTTTCATATATTTGTATGTCCTCTTTGGAGAAAAAATCTTTTCATGTCCTCTGCTCATTGTTTAATGTCTGTTTTTTATATTGAGTTATGTGATTTTTTTGTATGTTTTGGATATTAACCCCTTACCAGGTGTATTATTTGATTTGGTTAGTTTTTGTTTTGTTTGTTAATGTTTTCTTTTTCTGTGCAAAATCTTTTTAATTTGATGTAGTGCTATTTGTTTATTTTTTCTTGTGTTTGCCCTGTTTGATGAGCCATATCCAGAAAGATAATACTAAGACTGGTATCAAAGTGCTTACTACCTATATATATTTTCAAGGAGCTATATGGTTTCTGGTCTTACATTTAAGTCCTTAACCATTTTGAGTTTATTTTTATATACGATGTATGAGAGTGATTAGTCTCATTCTCTTTAATCACATCGGTACTTTGTGTTGTTTTGTTGATGGTGTCCTTTGCTGCGCAGAAACTTATTTTGTTTGATGTACTCCCACTTGTTTAGTTTTGTTTTGTTGCCTTGGCTTTTGTTGCCAAATCCAAAAAATCATCACCAAGGTCAATGTCGAGGAGCTTACCACCTCATTTCTTCTATGAATTTTATGGTTTTAGGTCTTAAGTTCAAACCTTTAATGTATTTTGAGTTGATTTGTGTGTATGGTAAAAGATGGTGGTCCAGTTTTATTCTTTTGCATGTGGCTGTCCAGTTTTCTCAACACCATTTTATTGAAGAGGCCGTTCTGTCTCCATTGTATATTTTTGGTTCCTTTGCCATAAATTAATTGACCATATATGTGTGTGTTTGTTTCTGGATTCTCTCTTTGTTCCTTTGATCTATGAGTGTTCTCATGTCAATACCTACTGTTTGACTACTATATCCCTCCAGCTTTGTTCATCTTTCTCAAGTTTGTTTTGGCTACTTGAGTTCCTTTGTGGTTCCATATAAATTTCAGGATTGTTTGTAATGTTACTGTGAAAAATGCCATGTATATTTTGATTGAGATTGCATTTAATCTGTAGGTAGCTTTGTGTAGCACATGCATTTTAATAATATTAATCTTTCCAATCCATGAACATGGAATATCTTTCCATTTATTTGTGTCAGCTTCAATTTCTTTCATTGATGTCTTATAGTTTTTAGTGTACACTACCTTGGTTAAATTTAATCCTAGGTTTTTTATTCTTTCTGCCGCAACTGTGAATAGCATTGTTTTCTTAATTTCTCTTTTTTATAGTTCATTTTTAGTGCATAGAGATGCAATAGATTTGTATTGGTTTTGTATACTGCAACTTCATTGAATTTTTTTATTAGTTCCAGTAGTTTTTTGATTGAGTCTTTAAGGTGTTTTATGTATAATACATTTTCTGAAAATAGTGACAGTTTTACTTCTTCCTTTCTGATTTCTTCTTTTAACCTAATTGTTGTGTCTAGGACTTCCAATGCTATGTTGGAAAACAGTGACAAGAGTGGTTACTTTTTGTCTTATTTCTGATCTTAGAAGAAAAGCTTTCAGCTTTTCACCATTGAATATGATGTTAGTTGTAAGATTGTCATATAAGGTCTTTATTATGTTGAGGTATGTTCTCTCTATACCCACTTTGTTGAGAGTTTTTATCATAAATAGATGTTGAATTTTGTTAAATGCTCTTTCCGCATTTATTGAAACGGTCATATGATTTTTGTACTTCATTCTTTTAATGTAATTTATCACATTGATTGATTTATGGATATTACACCATCCTTGGATGCCTAAATAAAACCTCCTTGATCATGGTATATGATTCTTTTAATTTATTATTGAATTAGATTTGCCAATACTTTACTGAGGATTTTTAAATCTATGTTCATCATGGATATTGCCTTGTATTTTTTTTCTTGTGAGATTCTTGTCTGGTTTAGTGTCCAGGTAATGCTGGCCACAAAATAAATTTGTAAGGGTTCCCTCCTATTCTGTTTCTTTTTGAAGAGTTTAAAAAAGGATTGGTATTAATTCATCTTTAAATATTTGGATATTATTTACTAAGATATTATTTATGAATATTATTTAAGAATTTACTATTGACATTATCTAGTTCTGGACTTTTATGTATACCTTTTTATATGCAAATCATACCTCAATGAATTGTTTTTTCCAACAAAATTGAGAAAAAATGTTGAATAGACAGCACACCAAAGAAAATGAGAAAATGGCAAATAAATGTATGAGATAATAATTAACATATATGTCATTAGAAAATTGTAAATTAAAACAACATTGTAACACTGCTATACACTTATTAGAATAGGTATGAATCCAAAATACTGACAAGGCCATATGCTGGAAAGGGTGTATAGCAACAAGAATTCTCGGTCATTGTTGGTATAGCCATTTTGTAAGATAGTTGGTATTTTCCTACAAAGCTGGATAGGCTTACCCTATCATTCAGTAATTGTGTTCCTAAGAATTTATTCAATTGAATTGAAAACTTATATCCACGAAATATCTGCACACTACTGTTTATAGTAGATATATTCAAAATTGCTTGATGGTATAAATAAGCAAGATGTTCTTCAAAAGGTGACTGGATAACCAAACTGTGGTAAATCCATAAAATTAAATGTTATTCAAGAATGAAAGAAAATGAGCTATCAAGCCACCAAAAGACACAGAGGAGCCTTTAATGCATTATAATAACTCAAATAAACCCGTTTGAAAATGAAACAGCACATACTGCATGAATCTAATATGGCATTCTGGAAATGGCAAAAGTTTAAAAGCAGTAAAAAGATCAGTGATTGCTGGTGTTCTGGGGGAAGGAGAGGAGGGATGAATAGGTGGAGTAAAGGGTATTTTTAGGGCTGTGAAACTATTCTGTACGACACGTAATGGCTGAACCATGGTATTAGGCACTTGTGAAAATCCATGGAACTACACAACATAAAGGATAAGCCCTAAAATAGACTACAGACTTAAGTTAATAATAATGTATCAATGTTGGTTCATTAGTGGTAACAAATATACAACATTAATGCAATGTGTTAATAATAGAGGAAACTGCGAGCAGGGGAGAGATGGGATATATGGGAAATCTGTTATCTGCTGCATTATTTGCAAACCTAAAACTCTCTAATGACTAAAGTCTATTAATTTAAAAAGATTTAAAAATAAAAGATACTATACCTGTAAAATATTAAAAAGCCAATATAAATGCTATAAAATATTAACATATTTGTTTTTCTGCTTTATCTGCCCACAGCTGATTTGAAGCAATTGATTAGAAATAAAAGTTTTGGTAGGTAGGTGTAAATAAAGTTGTAGGAAATTATACACACACACATATTCCTATATATTGTATATATGTATATATACATACATATATGCATACACACATGTACATACATATATACAGATATACAGATATATACATAGAGAGAGAGACTACTGTTATGTGTATATATATATGTAGCTACATAATACACACATACACACATATGCAGATAGCAGCCCAGAACAACTTAGTACAGGGAAAATAATCCTATATACTTTTGATGGCTATTAAGAGAGTGTGCTCCTGGCTAGTGTGGCTAAGTGGGTTGAGCACTGGCCTGTGAACCAAAGGGCTGCCAGTTCGATTCCCAGTCAGGGCACATGCCTGGGTTGTGGCCCAGGTCCCAAGTACGGGGACATGTGAAAGACAACCGCACATTGATGTTTCTCTTTCTCTCTTTCTCCCTCCCTTCCCCTCTCTAAAAATAAATAAATAAAATATTTTTTTAAATGAGAGAGTGTGTAATTTAGGATACTTTTTTATCAGTAAATAAAAGAACATTCAGACTTCAATCTGCTTAAAGTTTATAAAAAACCTTTACCCATGTAAGAAATATTAAAGGAGTATACCTATGATTTTCACTTAGTGGTTTTCAGTTAAGCATGCTTTTCTCTCTAATGATAGGAACATCAAAAAACAATTATTTCAACAAGGTTTTATTTTTCTTGTCATAATGAAACATCTAGGGCCGAGAGCTCAGTGGTTGTTAGACATTGATTCGGGTTCTCAATGATGTCATAGTGTTAAGGATAATCTCTCATCCTGTTTCTCATGTTTGCCCCTTTGTGAAACGACTTCTCTACCTGAAGCATCACATGACTGTTGCAGTCAGGAATAGGGGCGGGCCAGAAGAAAAGGGTACATTTCCTGTGAATCTGTTCCCCTGTTAAAAAGTTTTCCCAGATGCTTCATCCACCAGCCCTTCAACTTACATCGCACTTGCTACAAGAATATGGTCTTCCATTTGCAAAGAATGCTGGAGAGAATCCTGTTTTTTTAAGTTCATCCCATCCATGAGACAAACAAAGTCAGTGAGTAGGAAGGGAGGAATAGACATTGTGCTCCCAACTGGAAGTTTCCACCACAAGACCCTCATGTCTCAGCTCTGCCACCCTCAGCATCTCAACTTTGCCCTTGACTTGTCTCGGTGATAGCAAATTCACCGTAACAGTTTCTGGAATTAATCACTTCTAGGCTTGAGAAATTTCAGAGCCTGAAAAAAGTGTTTGCTTTGGTTATAGTCTCTCTCAGAGCCAGGAATAATTTTCCAAATGCCCCAACCTTCATCAACCCACTAAGCTATGCCAGCCAGGGCTGATAACTCCTTTTTTTTTTTTTTTAATTTAGAAAATTTACTTCTGTGAAACTCCTCCTTCCCTGATCAAAAATGAATCAGTCACTCCCATATATATTCTAGTTATTTAAAAATCTTTTTATGTTTTCTCACAAGGTTGTTCTTTGGGGATATGGCATATGGGACATTTGGGTCAGAGGGTCATTGTCAGAATGAAACACCATCACTCATGCTGAATGGCTGCCTTCGCTATTGTAGATGGTGCGGCTTACTGTGAGCTTCTAGGTTAGTGTAATAAGGACAATAATTGGTTTGTGTCATAATACAATAAAAGTCAATCTTGTATATCACTGACTGAACACTTGCTAATCATGTTACATATGTCATTGTACTTACTTTGCTTTATAAGTGTATGAGATAAGCACCATACATTTTTTACTGCCTCAAAAATTTGTCCAAGATCATATGCCTAGGAAGTGGCAAGTCCCGGATTTGAATCCAGTCTGGACTCTACATGTTTTTGTGTTCTTACACGCTTGATACCCTCCTTCCTTCATTTATGACAGGTGGTTTCTGATGCTCAGCAAAGGAGCTAGTGCATACTAAATTGATCCAAGGATCAGAGCGCCCATGTAGAGATATTACTTCGTATAATGCATCAAACAAACTTTAAGTTTTGGTTGATAGCAATTATATAATCTTTTGTTTCTTCTTATCTCTTTGTCTTTTTTTCTCTGATGGTGTGTAAAAATAAAAATTCTTTGAAGGTAAATTGCGGAGGAGACAACTTTTGCCTACCAATGTAGTGTTTTTTTGCTTTGGTAAATTGCCTCCAATAGTGTGGACTTGGAGAGACATATGAAGGCAAATAATTTTCCTAGTGCAGAATCAGTTAGGGGCAAACACAGGCATCAAAAGCTCAGCTATTTTATAAAGTGGCTGGGAAAACTATCACCCACCAAAAAGCAACACTGAGCACTGGTCTTACTTCAAGACCATGAAAATCTTGCCTGAAGTTAGACAAGACTTGGGAATTGATGGGTAGGGAACAGAACCTGGTTGGAAGTGAGATGTTGCAGTTTAAGGAAAGGTGACTGGGATAAACACAAGTCAAAGCAGAATTATCAGAAACAAAAACAAAATGACAAGGAAATTAGAAGAAGGTCTAATAATAAACACAAAGTAACAGCAAGAAAGCAGAGGGATTAGTAAGTCATTCACAGAAAGTTTCCTCAACAGCAGATACTTAGTCCCTCACATGAAAGTTCATAGTAGTCTCGTGGTGTGAATGGGTTCCGTCCTCCAGCATAGCCCATGGTTAAAATAAAATATCTGATGTAATCATTTTGTTGCTTATCAGTTCTTCCTTTTCTCCCCTCCGTTTTCTATTTAACACATGAATTTTAGCTTTAACACACGAATTTTAACATCTTTAAAAATATTTTAATACTACAAAGTTCAAGACAATTTGCAGAATATTAAAATCACTGATGATGTTAGAATATCAAAGAGACACTGACACTCCACTGGCATATCTTTTGCTCAGACATTTTGTAAAGATATAAAACAATGATAATATCTAGTGTGGGCAAGGATCAAGAGAAATAATCATCACCATTCTTGTTCTAAAAGATATTTTGGCAATATGTTTCAAAAGCCTCAAAACTTTGCCAATCTATTGATCTAAGAACTGTATTAGTAGAAGTTTAACTTAAAAAGTAATCACATAAATACATAAAAAAACATTTGAGTAAAGTTTAAACACTATAATATTAACATTTGTCTTTTGTAATATTAACATTTTTGGTAACACATGTCTAATAATATGGCTTATTTAAAAGAATCATATATTCAGAAATAGGAATTCTATAAAACCAATAAAAACTGGGTTTGATTCTGGGTGATGTGGAAAGATTATTGTAATATATTAAGTTGTGATTAACATATTTCTTCAGACTGTGGCAAGAACTTCCACCCTATTAAAAATGGCAATAACATTTGCAAGTTTTTCTTCATATCTTTTGTTGACCAATTTTAATCTATATTAATTGCCTTTCTTATAGTTTGGTATTATAAATTATTTCTAAATTTTTCCTACATAATTTGCCACCTTTGATTGATACTCTCTTGACTCTGAAACACTAGGAGTGGCAATCAGCAACTTATTTTTTGTCTCACTTTTTTTTTACCCTTCCCAAATATTGGTTGGCTATGGCATTTCTATGGTGTCTGGGCATATAACACTTTTATTTCACTCTTTCAATCTAATCTTCATTTATTCTGCTCTTTGTTCTATATTAAATATAATTTATGCACATTACTAATCTTTTCCTGGTAAGATTCAAAGTCCCTTGTTGGTTTACGAAGTTTATTTTTTAGTAATTTCCTCAAGAACTCATAAAAAAATATTCCCTGACTTGTTGCAAAGTCAAATACCTTTTCTTTCAGCCTTTCTACCTAAATGTCAGCTTGAGTGAATATAAAATTCTTGGTTAACATTTTCTTTTCTGAAGTATTCTGTGGTTAATTTTGCCATTTTTTTTTTCTGGTATTAAATGTTGTGAGGAAATCTGAACCAATCTGATATCTTTTTCACAAAAATGTTAACTAGAACCCTCTGCTTAACCAAAAGATTATTTTTTATTTCTTAAATTCAATACATTACCAGAAAGTCTTGTTTTTAAAAGTTCTGTGTTGATTTTTCCTGAGATATTTTTTCACGGTCTTCACTTTTAATTTGAGTAGTCAGTCAGTCAGTTTGTTCATTTGTTTGTTTTTAGGGAAGCTTAAAACATATTTTCTTTAAACATTTATATTGTTATATTGTTTTGATTTTCTTTTTTTAGTGTTTCATTTTTTGCATTTATCTTTTTTCTGTCTAGATTTTTAACTTTTTTTTCTTTATTTAAACCATTTTTTATACTTGATCCTAGAAGTTTCATGCAGGATAGAATATCCTTTTCCTTTCCTTTTATTTTATTTAAAGAATTTTGTCATTCTTTGTGGGATTAATTTTCTACTTTTTTTCTACATCTTGTCAACTTATATTTCTTCATCTCCTATTGCCTTATCATTTTATCTCTAAATTTACATTCTTTGTTATTTGTAGTCCTTCACAGAAGCAGATACTTTATAAAGGTACTTACCATGTCTTTTTTTGTACTTCTGTTGTTCTTTTTCTTCATTTTTTCTTACAATATCTTTGTATTGATGCTATAGCAGTTTATTTTTTTATTATTCATCATTTAATACACTATATATTTCTAGAATAAGAATATATAGGATTTTCTCTGTATAAGGAGATTCCTTTGGAGTCTTGTAGGCTTCACCTCTACCGGGGTTGTTCCTGTCTTACTACTCCAAGAGCACATAGCTTCCTTCGAACATGGCTTTATTTTTTAGCTTGCTGTGTAAACTGTCCCCCTCAGCTTTTTTTAATAAAATGGAATTACTGACAGCTTTTGCTCTTAGTCCTTCTCAGTCTTGTTCCTGCCTCTATTGTTATAATGAAGGGATAAACTTTTGCAATCCAGAGTCCCTCACTTTCTTTTTTTTTCCTTTTTGTATTTTTTTGTTGTTCAGTTACAGTTGTCCCAGTTTCCCCGCTGCTCTCCCTTGCCCTCTCCCTCAGTCAGTCCCCACCTTGTTGTCCATGTCCAAGGGTCCTTTATGCATGTTCCTTGGCTAGGCCCTTCCCCTTCTTACCCCAGTATCCTTGTTGCCTCTTTCCTCTGGTTGCTGTCAGGTTGTTCCTTATTTCCTTTTCCTTTTATTTTATTTAAATTTTTTTTTATTGTTGTTCAAGTACAGTTGTCTCCATTTGCCCACCATTGCTGCTGCCCACCCTTTATCCTACTTCTCTTTGGTTTTGTCCATGTGTCCTTTGTACGTGTTCCTGACAACCCTTCGCCCTTTCCCCCCATTATCCCTTCACTTTCAAAAATGTAGTTTCTTCTCCATCCTAGTGTTTTCTGAGATCTTCCACCACTGGAGCAACCTCTGCTCACCACCTTTTCATTTTGTCCATTCTTAACACATCTAGGTGTTTACAGTCTATAGATAAAATATTTCTGAGTTTTCCAATTCTTTACTTTTAGGTAAATTTTTATGTAATTTATACAGGATTATTTATGCTATAATTCTTTGATGCCTTTCTGTTTAACAAGGATTTATCAGCTACTTATTTAAATATACATTTGCTGGATTTAATGCAGTTGATCCACAAAAAAGCAGTTAAATACAGATTAATGGTATATCCCATGAGAGATAAAATGAAAGAGTGGGACCGTTAGCATTTAAACAACCTAGCAAAAGCATTTATAGCTATCAGACATGAGCACTGCAATGTACAGGAGAGGTGCAGACCTGACACAAGGGTTCTTCAGTAACAGGGCTCACGATTGTTTCTTTATTATTTCCAAGTCAATCTCCTCCAAAATCCCCACATTTTATTTTTACTAATAATCTTATAGATGACAGAGCAACTCCAAGTAGTGTCTTCTCACTGCTCTCATATACCTCCTGAAGAATCCACTAATAACTGATAATTAGAGGTTCACAGTTTAGGGCCAGTCATGATTAGACTATCAGGGAGGATATATAGTTTTTATATTTTTATTTTCTGGATGTGATTCTAAGTGCTCAGTAAAAGTCTTTAGAATCACATCTCCTCCCTCCCCATAAAAGAATACATGATTTTTAGATATAAAAACTTCAATCAAAGAATATAGGGTTTAAAATTTTACATTAAAGAATTACATTTTTTTCCACCTTGGGACTGAATCCAGTAATGAATATGAAGTCTCACTATGAATCTGGCATAAAGAAAGAAGACCATAGTTGTTATTGCCTTTATTATATATCATCATCATTATTGTTATTCAGTACAAAATAAATATAAAGGTTATTTTTTCCAAATAAATTTTTCTGAAAATGCAAAGATGGTAAAAACAAAAAATTCATGCCAAATATTCACAATTGTTTATAAAAAAGAAACCTATGTATAATTAGGGTTTTTTTTTAATTCAAAGATTTATAAAATGGTAGACTGTGATAAAAACAGAATATTGGCTGAATGAAACCAGGATCTGAGTTAGCAAACATAAGTAAATTTGGAATACAGATATTTCTTCATAGCAGCCAAAATATATAGTGAAATGAGATTTGTGTGACTATTTAGGGGTATAAATTTTGATACATTTTCTATAAAGCAAATTGGTAAATTGTGCCAAGAACCTTTAAAATGTTCATATTATTTTGACTAGTAATGTTACTTACATGCATACATACATACATACATACTTAGAAAAAGGTTATGGAAAAGATGCTGATTTAAAATATTTATAATTAAAAAGTTAGAAAAAACCAAGCCCAAATAATAGAGAAATTCTTAAAAATATATAGCATATACATGTAATGGAATATTATGTAGTCAATGGCAAAAATAATTTTAAAGCTTTTTCAGTGTCATGGATAATGTTTCATATTATAGTTTTAAGTAAAATACAGTATATATTATTTATAGTATGTTAAAATTTAGTTAACATAGTATGTTAATTATTTATAGTGTGTAAAATTTATTTACAAAGAGAAAACATATTAAAGAAAATCCAGGAAAATAGGACTGATAGTCATTTCTAGATTGTGAAAATAATTATAGTATTTTGTTTTTCTAATGTGTAATTTTCTAAAATTTCTATAATCAACATGTGTTTACAATTATGATTTTAATTTGTTGGTAATAATAAAATAAGTATAATTTAAAGAATTTCACACTGTAAGGAAAGTTGTCCTTGTGTTAAGCCTTCTTTCTTAATAAATGTTAAGATATTTAATATTATTAAGTCTTCCTTAAGTGAAATTTGTATTTTTCAAATATCTCATTTAACTCTAAGAAGCACGTATCTCCCATTCTCTGAGTTATTAAGCTGCAATCACTATGACCAGATGCTGGGCAGTAACAAAGCCGTGAAAGCTGTGTTATGAGCTCCTCTCCTGCGACAGTGAACAGAGCTCCCGTTATCTTGGAGGCACAATCCACTGCCTAGAGAACCAATCAGATCACTACGTGTGATGCATCCACTTATTAGTACCCTTAAAGTCATACCTGATGCGAAGAGACTTTGACTGGCCTCATGGCCAGCTATGCACCTTTCAATCTGCTTATCAGTGTGTGTAAAGTCTTTTCCCATGTTATGTTCTTTCCCTAACATTTTAAAAGTTTTTTTTATTTTTAAATATTTACTATTTTAAATTAATCCAGATATATATGCAGCAAGTTATATGGGACCCTGTTTCTGCTGGGAGATTTGTCATCTCCTGACTTATCACCCCTGAAGTTCCAAGTGTTTTATTTCCTTCTCTTAAAGGGATATAAATATTATTAGTCACTTATTTATTACTTATACAAAATTAATTACCTATATTGCATAAGCACTAGTAGATTCCATAAAAACTACAAAGTGAATAAGACACAGGAGCAGATTCTCAAAAACAAATAATCCAGGAGAAACATACAGTTAACACAAATATGAGATAAACTGTGATGGGCACTATAATAAAAGAACCAATGAGTTGTTTTGCAAATATAGGGATGAAATGGATTATTTCTGGTGGATACAAACAAACTTCTTTAATAGCTGAGATGCCTCAGGAAGGTGATTATGACACAGTGCGTCTGAGAATAATCTGTGTATAGACCAGTTAATTTTGCTCTGTTTAGCAACCTGCATTCTAATCCTAGCAATCCCTTTAGCAAAAGATGGTTCTAGTTACAATGAAAGAGCATAAAGTCATCTCCCCTGCTGGAAAACAAAATCAAGATCGCCTTCTGTTAATTTGGGAATAGTAGCTTCAGCTTCACGTGTGAAGGATGCCAGTTACTTACCGGGATGATGCCTCCATTTGCCCTGCTGTATTGGCAATATCGCGTTGACCTAATTACAGTCGTTTGTAATTATATCGCTCAGAAAGTTACCATAACTTAACTTTTCTAAAAGTTAAAGGAGACAATATTCAGTAATAAATATTACATTTAAGGAACAGTATCTAATTAAATTATCCTTGCTGAATAGAGGTTACCTTTGTACTGATTAGATAATTTCTAAAGTCATATTTCTCATTTAATCATTAAACTGACACTGAGCAGAGACCTGAGGTTGATGACTCTTTTCCAAGCTTTTTGGAATTCATTGTCTAACAATGCATTCTCAGGTGCTCTTTTTTTCCCTTTTATTCAATTTTGCACTTAGCTCTAGGATATGAGCATAAGAGTTTTGCTCATTTCTCCAAACATAGCTATAATCAGTTAATATAATCTGGCCACAGCCAGCTAAATGAAAGTTCAAGAAAAAAAGGAAAAATGGGTTTCAGAAAATAGCTGACTCCAGGAAATCTAAAGTTAAAGGAAATGCATTTATTCTGAAAAGCATCTATTAATCAGGACTCTGTCTGTTTGATTTAAAGCTCTTTCAGTAAAAAGCAACAGAAATCCATTTAATTTAACTTATGTATAAAAAGTAATTCATTATAAGAACGAGGAAGTGTGTCCTGAGCTCCGTGGAAAAGTCACACCAGGACTGATCCTGGGAATGGGAAAGTCAGGCACCAGGGCAGATGTTCTCGATCTGAATGTCTCCCCGCATCTCTTTCTCATTGTCTCTTGGTTTTACCTTCCGTACTCAGGTACTGGTCGGGTTATGTGCATGGGGTTTGGCATGCACAGGGTGAAAGCTGAGCATTCTGTGTGAAAGTGTTTGTTATAAATTTTTCTTCCAAGGTCAAGTGTTATTAGACACTGACACCTGTGATCTAATCCCAAATATCTGGAAGGAAAACTTTAATTGACACAGTATATACATCAGGTATCCATCCCACATGCTTTTCAGAAGTGGCCAGTTTTGCTCACATAATGTAAGCACAGCTGCACATGTGCAGAGTTCCTTTAAAACGTCTTCCCTCCTTGAGAAACTGTGGTTGAAAGTTTCTACCACACTGCTCTAGGAAAGACTTGCCTTGAGGAGGATGAGTTTCCAGGAGCTGTTTAACCTCATACAGCACATGATTGGCAAAACTGAGATTTACCTTTAGGTCTGTCTGTTTTCTTATAGTCCCATTCTATTGCCAAATTCATAGATAAAAGAAATATATTAAAGTTTGTTCTTCTTTGCTAATTTTAAGAGAAAGTGTACAGGTAAAGAGGTTCACAGGGTACAGGTAACAGAAACAGTTCAAGAGAAATTTGGGTGTGAGGAAAACATTTCTGAATATCTCAGAGAGTTTTATGAAGACTAGTCTCCTAGGGAAAATGTGGCAGCCTTGGAAATGTACTGACCAGAATCCTGCTGGAAGGAGTGCAGGTGACCAATGTTTGTCCCTGAATTCATCTCTGAGTTTTCACAGGGACCAAGCTGTTCCCTTGCTACTCCCATTCAATGAGCACAAGAGGCAGGGAACCAGTGGTAACTGTTGCTACAGGAGGGTGGGCCTCCTCTAATGGGAAACGTTGACTTGATATACCCCATCAGCTGAATCACCCTTAGAACTGTGTTGCAGCCAGACACTCTCCCACCTGGTACTCCTTCCAGTCCTCTCTGTTCACAGGTATCAAACCCGCATCTCATCTGAAGCTCCTGCCCACCTCCTCCCTTCTCTCTTCATCCTTCATAGGTGTTTCCCTCAATCAGTCTATTGCATGCATATTCTAGGCCATACTTACTAGGAGACATGATGACACAGACATTTTAGAGGATGTTTTTAAAGAGAAAGGAAAAGAAGCTATATTACAATAAAAGATGGAAGCAATTGGGAAAAGAATTAAAATAGATTTCTTGCCATATTGCTTGTGGGAAGTTATAAGACTTTCCACTGTTTTATTTGAATTTTCAGAAGAGCATTTACTATTTTTCTTTCTTATGGGAAACATTCACATAGTATATATATCACATGTTAAAATAATAAAAGTGAAGAACGTTAAAGCTACAAAATAAAATTAACTCGTGAATTACTCTTATTAAATTTGATATATTCTCCAGTGTTTTGGCTATGACATGTTTCCTACATTAGAGTTAAACTAAACTATTCAGATCTTTTGTTTTCTCTAAGCTTACCTTGTCAATACTTTCCATTGTCATTAAATCTACATTTTCTTTTTAATTAACACAAATTTAAACTTAGAATTTTCTAAGAATTTTTTTATTATAGCCCTCTTTTCATTCTCAGTGATCCTTCTGGACAAAAGGGACAAGTAGGGATTGATTGTAAAAAATTGATGATATAGCTACCCAAATGGTGTTTTTGGTGTTGGAGGAAAAGTCGTGTCCCAGCACCATGAGTTTGGTTGGGGTAAGGGTGTTCTGAAAATCACTAAAACTATGGAAATATGGAAGAAGGCAAAGCATTAGCCATCTTTGTCTTTTGGAACTTCCCCAAAGCCTTCCTTCCCAAGGAAAATATGCTGGTGAGGCTCTCTCAAACTATAGAAGTACCTTAAGCTATTTATAACTGATCATTTGGGTTGCCATCCTCCATCCACCATGGCTCTGACCATGATTTGATCACTGTTTCCCTTAACTGTGCTGAGAAGCCATTGGAAATACCAGGGGTGGCCCAGTTTCTTTACTGCCCACACCTCTGGGTGATTTTCCCACCCTCAGATGCATCATTCTGTGAAGCCAACAAATGTCACATCCTTGTTGGGGAGAATTAACAGAACAGATTAAACTGACTATCCTCAGGTGGTCCCTCCGTAAATAAGGACAGGACTCAATTATTGGAATGGATTTGAGAACTCTAAGGGCTACAAGCCAGTCAGGAGGCCACACTGGAGGCATTGTCAACCTGTACTTTCTTCTACTGAGGCAGGAACCACTTGGGTCGGAGTACTTATAAACAACACCTTCCTTCCCCAGGGACCATGAGTGCCTAGGAGGTTTTATTTTCTGCTAGGGAACCTGTCAGTACCTTGCCTCCCTCCAGAGAATACAGTGATTTCTACCTTCCTCAGCCCTGGAAAGCATTTAGGTCATCCTCAGTGACTGGGCTTATAACAGGTGATAGAATTGCCTAGACTTCCTCCTTGAGGGCCAAGATAGATTCTGTGCTGTTCCTAACATCCTACTGTATGTAGATTAATGCCCCAGCCTCATGGAAAAGTACATATAGAAATTTATGGAGAGAGTTTTGATTTTCTGAGGTGGACACTAATGTTTTACCAGATTTGTTCAGCTGGGACCCTAGGTGGCAGGTCTGAGGTCAATACTGGTCCACTTCTTTATCATAAGAAGTTAGTCTCAAGTACCAAGGTACTTACCTGTTTGACACAAACTTATATAAGCACTGTAGAGTGTAACAGCTTAAGAATTTTAATAGGTAGTTCGCTGTTTCCATTGTGGAGTTTTACTTTTCTACCTTGAAGATATTGCTATTCCAGAGCTAGCTGTTGTCTGACACCCATTTGTGTGGTGTACATTCTGAGCTGGTTCATTCTATGGCTATGCCTAGATGGCTTTCTGACTGGTGCCCACATGTCAGGAAAATTCCTATTACCGCAAGAAGAGAACAGCTTGTTTCTTAGGGTAATAACTTTAAAACCAGGAACTTCCCAGATAAACCAGTACTCTCAAACGATACAAATCTCCAGCTGTCAAAATGGTTTCTAGTGATGAATTATGCTTCTAAGCTTTCCGGGTTCTGGAATGAGGCCTTATCTATCCATGGGTTTATACCAGTAGTTTGCTGAGCTATCTTTTCATGGGTAAGTTTCAGGGTTCTCAAATATTTCTTTATTTTTTCAATCCCCTGGTCATTTATATGGGATTCTGGATGTTAGAAAGGAAATATCAAGTTGTCTGTTGTCAAGGTCCACTTTCACCAGAGCTGTGTTGTTCTATGAATCACACCATGTCATTGCACGTCACAGTGATATGAAAGAAGCCAGTAGAATGTAAGGCCCTGTGAAGCGCTGTCCTGTGTGAGTAAAGACCTCTGCCAACATAGTCACTTTTCAGTTCGTTTGTCAGTGGCATGGCATCCGTAAGCTCCAGCGGGCTGCTGAAGTAAGGCCTATCAGAGCTGTGGCCAGACTCAGCGAACCAAAAACCATAGCACACGTTCTGCTGAAGAGGGTGTTCTACCTCCCCCAGGTGTTTGTTGTGATAAGCACTATTTATGGAGTACCTCATCCTTCCCTGTTTCTGTAACAATCAAATTATACATTATCATTTTTTCATTCACACATTATGATCCCTGTTTTTCACAGAAAGAGGTAGGCTCAGAAATAAGTCACTCATTCAAACCATCCAGCTTGAAAGTGGTAGAGCTAAGATTAGAATGAGAAATTGTCTGGCTCTTAAGTCCATGTATTTCTACAGAATACTGTGAAAAAAATATGTAAACTCCTAATAACCTAGCCAAAGATCTCCTTTTTAAAAAATTGTATTTAGTCTTTACTATCATCTCATGTAATATTTATTTTTCATTTTATAGATGAGGAAACTATAGTTCAGAAAGAACTAATATGCTATAACTCATAAAAGTAGAAATCAAATTTTGCTTCATTTAATTCCCAGCCAAATAAGTATGCCTGCCATTTTATTATAATATTTTCAATCACTGTTTTCATATTTGTTATGGGGAATTTTCAGTGGTGTGCTCATTATGTGACCTTGAAAAAGGGGAATGGGAGATGCTTTCTGAACAGTAGGAACATTTATAAGTCCATAAGAAAAACCTTAGGAGGTAAGACTGAGGAGCCAGGGTGTTTTAAAATTTATAATGTGGCTAAAGCATTATCTCTTTAAGAAATATAATACAAAGCCATTGAGATTCTCTTGATCGTGTCTCAAAAGCAAATATGTTCATGAGAATTAAGGTACCACTTTTTATAAGGAGAGAACCACTCAGGAGTAGGCAGTAGGTTTCAAAGAGGAGTGGAGGAGAAACGGTCCAAAAGGACTTTCCCATCCTATTGGGTAAGTTCTCTCTCTCTCACATATATATATAATTATGTATAGTAAGTATATATCATAAAAGTCAGTTCTAAAAACTGTTTTTCAGTTTTCAGTTACAATTGTGTCACCAACTCCTTTAAAATGAAGTCCAGCATGTCAAACACACACCTTGGAATCAGGCTTTTAAAAGACATTAGGAAAAGAAAATGTGGCATTTCAAGGAAGGTATGAAGGATGTTTAGGTTCAGAACAAATACTGAGTCACCCATGCTATTCCTCAATCATACAATTTATTGTTCTATAAAATTACAATAGATACATCTTCTTAACTTTTTCAGTAGTAACTGAGCCTAATCTGAGGAGAATAATCTATTTAGATAAAGTTTGACTACCTACATGATGAACTACACAGGCCTTCTAGATTACTTTGTAGGCAGTCATGATATATTGCTCAAATTAATATATTGCTAAAAATGGTTTGCTCAGTTTAAACATATATATAAACAAAATTGAATCCATAATTCTTTCTGAAAAAAATTTGCCTTGTTGAGAAAGGTTTTGAATCCAGTGGAGAAAGACTTCATTTCTCTTTGATCATGCTGTCACTCTAATTCATTAAAAACCTAGTATTTGTTGTTACATCATAATTCATAAGTCCTTTAAATTATTTTTATTTTTAATATTATTATAAAATAAATTTGAGCTTTTTTTGGCATACCGTTCTATGAATTTAACACCCATACACACACACACAAGCACGTATTCAAATTATCATCAACACAGGATATAGAATACGTTCATCCCTCCAAAAAACCCCCTTGTACTGTCCCTTTCCCTTTATAGCTACACTCTACCCCCAGGAATACTCCCCCATATTAGGCAATACATGCTTGTGGTTGCTTATTAAATACAGACTTGGTATGCTGGTTATTTGATAGAACGATGATCCTTTTGTGGTTTGTTTTTTAATAAATGCCCTGATATTGATTCTGGTAAAAATTCTCTCTCTCTTTGGAAGAGAAAATCGTTTGCCTCTTCTATTTGAAAATCACTACAATTGTTGAACACCACTAGTTATGAAAATATATAATATTCATTAGGTATATTTTGGAGAATAGAAAAGTAGAAGTTTAAGAACAATAGCTTTGAGAAAAAACAATTTTGGTATTAAAGACACCACTTTAAGGTCCATACTAGAAAGGCCTCATAAAACTTCTGCCATTTGAATGAAATTCTCAGGAGAGTATTTCATGAGTTAGCATTTCCACTTCTAGGTATATACCCAAGAAATCTGATAACATAAATTAACTCAAAAACATGTACATGTATTTGTTTCAGCATTATTTATAATAACCAAAATTAGAAACAATCCAAATAACCATCAACTGGTGAATGAATGAATAAATGTGGTATGTACATATGATGGATTATTCAGCCTTAAAAAAGAATAAAATTTTGACATATGCTACAACATGGGTGAACTTTGCAAATATGTTATATGAAAGAAGGCAGACATAATAGGCCACACATGGTATTATTTCATTTATATGAAATGTCCAGAATGGTCAAAATACACAAAGTGTTAAGAAAATAAATGGTTACCAGGGGCTGGAAGGAGAGAGAAATATAGAGTTACTAATATGTAGTATGGGGTTTCTTGTTTCTTTTTGAGGTGATAAAAATTTTGTGGAATTGGATAGTGATGGTGGTTGTACCCCACCGAATTTTATAAATTAAAAAAAGTAAACTTTATAGTACAAAAAGTATGTCTGAGTAAAACTAAAGGTATGGCGTTAGTAGTGGGACTAAACGATATTTGCACTGAAAGGAGTTCTGATTCATTCTAACAAAACCCATTAACAAATCTGGAGGCCACGGCAGCTGATGATAGTTGAAGGAAAAATAGTAAGTGAATTGACAAAAATAATAGAAATTATCTGATCTAAGAGAAAGAAGCAATAATAAAGATATTTTCCTAGATTGATATGTAAATTTAATGCAATTTCTGCAAAAAAAAAACAACTGGGTTTTTTTTTTGTCCACCAAAAAAACCTTGGTAGACAAAAAACACTTATTCTAAAATATATATGAAAAGCATAGGCTTCAGAATTGTTAAAAAATCTTTGCCAGGAAGTATAAAGTGGAAAGAATTATATTTTTCTCTATTAAAGACTCATTATGTAACTATAAGAGTGTGTTATTGGCAGAGAGATAGAAACATAGATTCACAGAATTGAACAAAGAACCCAGATATAGATCTAAAGCAATAAACCCAGCCGATATTTGACACAGGTGAGAAAAGCAATTCAATGAAGCAAGGATAGACTTTTCAACAAATGATGCTGGAACATTGGATATGAATCGCCTCTCCCCTCCTCCAAAAATATAAAATAAAATACAAATAACCTCAGCCAAACCTAACACCTTACACCAATATTAACCCAAAATCAAATACAGACTTAAATGTAAGCTATAAAACTTTTAGAAAACATGACATGGAAGAATATCTTCAGGTCTAGTCTAGGCAAAGAATTCTTACACCTGACACTAAAACTGCAATGCACAAAAGTAAAGTGGATGGCTTGAACTGCATCAAAATGAAAACCTTTAGCTTTCTGAAACTATGTGAAGAACAAAACACGATCAGCTATAAACTGGAAAAACTATTTGCAAACTACATATCTAGAATATATTAGAAACTATAATAACTCAACAGGAATAAAACTAATAATCCAATTGGAACATAGCCAAAAGGCAAGGAGAGACATTTCACTGATGGAAACGTACAGATGGCAAATAATCACACAGTAAGATGTCCAACATCATTAGCTATAAGGGAAATGAAGATTAAGTTTGGTAATAAAATACTACTACTTACCTATCAGAATGGATAAAGTAAAAAACAGTGACACTACCAGGTGCTGTCAAATATGTGGAGAAAATGCATCATTCATGCATCACTGGTGGGAATGGAAAGTGGCGTATCTACTCTGAGATGCAGTGAGGCTGCTTATTATAGAGTGCTTGCAATTGCCACATGAATTGACAATTTCACTCTTGGGAATCTGTCCCAGAATAACACAAACTTAAGTTCTACAAAACTGGTAACTGTTACAGAAGCTTTACTTTTAGGAACCAATACTGGAAAAAGCTAACATATTTTCAACAAGTGATAGGTTACTATGGAATACTACTCAGCAATAACAAGGAACAAATTACTAATGTATACAACAATTTGAATGCTTTTCCAGGGAATTAAAAAAGAGCTAATTTCAAAAGCGTATACATATGATTTCAGTTTTGTAACATTTTGAAGCGATACAATTTTAGAGATAGTGAACAGATTAGTGGATGTGAAACACTCAGGAGGGAGTGGAAGATGAGAAAGAAATGGATAGTGGTAAGAATGTTCTGTATCTTGAATGTATCATCAATGTCAATATTCTTGTACTATTATAACATAATTTTTCAAGATGTTGCTATTGGATGAAAATGAGTAAAAGATACATGTGACCTTTAAATGTACAATGTGAGAGAAATAGACTTCATTGAACTAGTCAATCGAGTCACTACATAAATAAACAAGTACACCATGACAACAATAAGCCTTAGGAAAGGGTGGATTATGTAAATATAGAAGTAGCAAAAGAAAAAGGCTAGTTTTCAAAAACAATTTGTAGTCATGAAAAGGAAAAGGAGGAACACATGACCCATAATACAGGGGCAGGGAAGATCAGGCAACGGAAACTTCTGATAAGGTCCACATTTTGGACTTAACAGAAAATGACTGCAAAACAGCTCTTATAATACTTACCTGGCAGGGGAGATACCATGATCGCAAAGGTGGTTTTCCCAGGGTGAGGTTTATCCATTGCTCACTGACCCATCCCCACAATGTGGGAAACTAGATGGCACAGTTTGTGGTAGTGGGCAGCTGTGTTCCCACTCTCGCCTGGAGTGGGATGGTGGATGGGAAGCAGCTACATTTTTAAAGAACTAAAAAATAGCATTCATAAAAAACTAAAGAAAAATACAACAATGTCTCACCAAATAAATAATATCAATAGATAAAATATTATAAAAATGAACTAAATATACATTCTGGAGTTGAAAAGTAGAATAACAGAAATGAAAAGTTATTAGAGCAGGTCAGCAGAAAATTTAAAATGACGGAAAAAAAAGAATTAATGAGCTTGAAGGCAGATCTATTGAGATTATGGAATAGAAAGAACAGAAGGAAAAAGAAACAGAAACATGAGCGATCTTCAGGGACCTTTGGGAAACCATTAAATACAACTAGTAGGTTTACAATTGCTCATATGGAAAATAATACAATAATACGTAGTAATACAAGAAATAATGGCTGAAAACTTCACAAATTTGATGGAAAACATTTATATGCATACTCCATAAGCTCAACAAATTCCAAAGTAGGATAAACTCAAAGAGATGGACACCTGTATGTATCACTGCCAAACTGTCAAAAGCCAAAGCCAAAAACAGAAAAATAAAATCTTAAAAGCAGAGAGAAAAAATTAACTAATCCTGTACCAGTATTTAAGTCATGGACAACAAGAGTAGGTAGAATAATATATTTAAAGTAATGACAGAAAGAGACTGTCAACCAAGAATCACATATCTAGCAAAAAATAATAATAATAATAATAAAGTTGAAATACATTCCCTGATGAACAAAAGCCAAAACTGAAAAGAGTTTGCCACTAGCAGACCTTTCCTGCAAGAAATAATAAAGTTCTTATGGTTGAAATGAAGAGCAAACAACTTTAACCCACAAGAAGAAATTAACAGCACTGGTAATGGTAAATATATATGTAAAGATAAAAGAGTATAAGTGCAATTTTTGTAACTTGTTTCTTTTCCTATCATACTTAAAAGACAACTGCTATAATAGCCAAAATTAGTAAAATGAGTTTATAATACAGAAATGTATATTTGTAATATAATATAATAGTACAGAGGAGGGTTGAAGGGACTGACTCTATGAAACGAAGTTTTCATATACCTTTTAAATTAAGTTGATATCATTTTAAGGAAAGATGTGAGAAATTGCTCAAAAACTTACAATAAAAGAAACAAGAGATGCCCTGGCTGGTGTGGCTCAATGGATTGAGTGCTGGCCTGTGAACCAAAGGGTTGCCAGTTCAATTCCCAGTCAGGGCACGTGCATGGGTTGTGGGCCAGGTCCCCAGTAGGGGGTGCATGAAAGGAACTGCTCATTGATGTTTCTCTCCCTGTCTTTCTCCCTCCCTGCCCCTCTGTCTAAAAATAAATAAATAAAATCTTTTTTAAAAAAGAAAAAGAAACACGAGAAATAAAATGGTAATTTGGACATGTCTCTTTGACACAAAAGATGGTGGTAATGGAGGAATGGAAATCAAGAAAGACATAAGGCATACTAAAAACAAATAGACAAATGATTCATGCAAAGTTTACTTTATTACCAATTACAGTAATGTAAATGGACTGCATTTTCTGATCAAAAGATTGGCAGAATGAATTAAATAAAACCCAATGATTTTTAAAAATTATTTTATTGTTGTTCAAGTACAGTTGTCTGCATTTACCCCTCATAACTCCTTTCCTACCCCAGCCAACCCCACCTCCCTCCCCTGCTTCCATCTCACCTTGGTTTTGTCCATGTGTCCTTTATTGTTGTTCCTAAAACCCCTGCTCCCCTCCCTCCCCCATTACCCTCTCCCACCTCCCCTCTGGTTACTGTCAGTTTGTTCTTAATTTCAATGTCTCTGGATGTATTTTGCTTGCTTTTTTGGTTTTGTTGATTAGGTTCCACTTAAAGGTGACATATTAAGTTATATGCTACTTGCAAGGGAACACTTTAGATTCAAACACACAAGTTGAAAGGAAAAGGAAAGAAAAGTATTTTAAGCAAACAGTACCTGAAGAGAGTTGGAGTGACTAAACTAATAGCAAATAAAATCGACTGTAAGACAATGATTTTCACTTGAGAAAAAGAAGAATGTATAGTAGTAATATGGTCAAACATTAGACAAGTATAATAGTTGTACATATATGCAACTGTCAACAGAGCCCCAGATATGTGAGGCAAAAACTGGTAGTTTTCAATGATCAAAAATAATATTAAGAAAGCAATTCTACTTATACTATTGTCAAAAATATAAATATTTAGGAATAACTTGAACTAATTACTGCAATATTTCATGGTGAAAATTATAAAACATTTTTAAAGTAAATTAAACAAGAAGTAATTAGCATCATAAGCCACGTTCATGGTTAGAAGATTAAACACTTGAGAGTGGCAGTACTCCCCAAATGAAAATGCCTACTGGCCTATTTTTCAGAAATGGACAACTGGATCCTAACTTCATATAGGAATTCAAGAAACCCAGAATAGTCAAAACAATCTTTGAAAAGAAGTACAAAGTTGAAGAATTAACATTTTCCAATTTCAAAACACTGCAAAGCTATATTAATCAAAATATGTAGGATCAGCTTACAGGTATAAATATAGATCATTGAAATTGGCACTGAAAATGCAGAAGCAATCCTTTACACTATGATCAATTGATTTTGACAGAGGCTCACAGAAAATTCAGTGGGGAAAGAGTTGTGTTTTCAACAAACAGTGCCAAGAAAAATAGATATCCACAAATGGATGAAGTCAGACCCCTACCACAAACAATATACAAGGTTTAACTCAAAGCACATTAGAGAAATAAATTTGAGAGCTTAAACTGTAAAATTCTTCAAAGAAAACATAGAAATAAATCATTGTGGCCTTGGATTATGGATTGATTTCTTAGATAAGACACCAAGATCTCACTCAACACATCAAGAGAAAAAAAAGGAATTAATCAAAATAAGAAAAAAAAACCTAAAAACAAGTAAAGAGACAAGCCACAAAATGGGAGAATACTTACATATCTTATGTATGATAAAGGATTTGTATCTTGATTTAATGAATTCTTACCAATCAACAATAAAAAGACATATAACCTAATTAGTAGTTAGACAAAGGATTTGAATAGACCTTTGTGCAAAGAAGACAAACAAATAGCCAATTAGCACATGAAAAGATGTTCAACATCATTAGTCTTAACGGAAATGCAAACAAAACCACAGTGAAATACCACTTCATACACCCTGCGATGATTACAATGAAAAATACGGATAACAATGTGGAGGGGAGAGTGTGGGTGGGCATGTGCAGTGCTGCTGCGTCCACTGTGAAGAACAGTTTAGCATTCCTCAGAGTGTTAATCATGGAGTTACCGTATGACCCAGCAATTCCACAACTAGGTCTATATTCAATAGAATTAAAAACCTAATTTTACATATAAAAACTTGTACATGAATGTTTATATGATCCTCACGTATAGTAGACAAGTAGGGGAAATAACCCAAATGTCCATAAACTGGTAACGGGATACATAAAATATGGTTCATCCTTATGATATCATTTGGCCATAAGAGGAATGCAGTACTTGCACGTGCTGCAGCATGGCTGAATCTTGAAAAATGTGCTCAGTGAAAGAAGACAGACACAAAATGCCACATCTCATGTAATTTCATTTACATGAAATATTCAGAACAACAAAATCCATATAAAAAGAAGGCAGGTTACTGGTTGCCTTAGGCTGGGGTGATGAAATATTCTAGAATCATATAGTGTTGATTGCTGTAAAACCTTGTAAATGTACTAAAAACCCCTAAATTACACACTTTAAAAGGTGAACAATATGTATGTGAATTATATCTCAATCAGGCTATTTTTAAAATGTGAATGAATTAAACTTTCTAATCAAAATGCAGTTTGTCAGACTAGATTAAAAAACACTATCCAGCTGTATGCTGTCCACAGGACACACATTAGATACAAATGATAACCTACTCATAAATCTCAATGTGAGGACACCATGATCCTAAAAGTGGGGACTGAAGGGGATCATAGAGGTGAATTACACAGTAGTTCTGTAATCGTAGAAGTAATGTTGATGTATTACTTAGTGAGTATAAAAAGCACAACTGATTTGATAAGCACTTGAAAATTATGAGCATAATGACAGATAAAGTGTATATTTGTAATTCCCAAAATGACACATGTAAGAAGGCTGCTTATAAATGTACCATAAGGAAAAGGCTCATGTTCTAGCCATTCTATTCCTCCTAATTGGGTTGTGTTTGGTTAATCCTCCAGCTGTCTTTCCTCACATAAAATTTTTAATAAAATAATTTGGGAAGCATTTCATGAAAGTTTCATGTGTAAATGTACCACAGTTTTTTGATCCATTCATTTACTGATGGGCACTTAGGTTGTTTCCAGCACTTGGCTATTGTAAATTGTGCTGCTATGAACATTGGGGTTCATAGGTTCTTTTGGATTGATGTTTCAGGGATCTTAGGATATAATCCCAGCAGTGGAATTGCTGGGTCAAAAGGCAGTTCCATTTCTAGTTTTCTGAGGAAGTTCCATACTGCTTTTCATAGCAGTTGCACTAGTCTGCATTCCCACCAACAGTACACTAGGGTTCCCTTTTCTCCACAACCTCTCCAACACTTGTTGTTTGTTGCTTTGTTTATGATGGCCATCCTCCATGGAATTCTACACAGCAGAAAGAAACAAGGAGCTCCTACCCTTTGTAACAGCCTAGACTGAACTGGAGAGCGTTATGCTGAGTGAAATAAGCCAGGCAGTAAAAGACAAATGCTATATGATCTCGTCTTTAACTGTAACCTCATCAACAAAACAAACAAGCAAGATATCACCAAAGGCATTGAAATTAAGAACAAAGAAACAGTAACCACAGGGAAGAGGGGAGGAGGTAACGTGGGGCAAAGGGTGAAGGGTTTACAGGAACAACTATAAAGGACAAATAAACAAAAACAAGAGGGTGGTGGAAACAGGTGAGGGAGGTGAGGATGGCTGAGGTGGTGGGGAGGGATCAGGGGAAAAGGCAGAAAACTGTACTTAAAAAACAATAAAATTCAAAAAAAATCTAAATCAAAAAAAAAGAAAGAAAGAAAAGAAGAAAGTGTCATGTGGATTATAATTCTCCCTAAGTCTGTATCAGGAGAAGAGTTGTATTTGGAAACAGTTGAAATATTCCCTACCAGCTTTTCTCTCTAGCCATACTGAGTGTCCTATTTGTGCTTATGAAATTCCTGATAGGAAGCTTTAAGACAAGTTAAATAACCTGAAAAGGGAAGCCCATGAATCTGAGGAGAATGAGTCCATTGTACTTAAGTCATATTTGCCTGAAAATATCCAGAGTATGTAGGAAAAACATAATAACCTGCCCCTCACTTACAAAATGTTCCCAACCCACTGTTTGGAGACTTAGAAACAGGCAGAGCAAAAGGAAAAGTCTGAGTAGTGAATGGAGGCTGGAGTCATTAGGTTTCAATTTGTAATCCAACTTCAGAGCCTGGGCTGTGGAACAAATTCTCTAGGTCTAAATCTTGTATGACCTTGGGCTAGTGCCTAACTCTTCAAACTCCACGGTGTAACAGGGATGATAATAAAAGTGCCTAGTAGGTTGTGGGAGGTTGCATTGATCTAATCACATGTACCACAACACAGGGCCTTCACCATAGATATTGTCGTTGCTGCTGCTGTGTTTTTGTTATTATGCTCCATCTAGAATCCCTAATTTAAAGTCCTGATATTCACGAAGTCTAAAAACAAAAATCTTTTTTTCATACATTTGGCACAAACTCATTTAGTGGCAAAGCCTAAACAGAAAGGATGTGAGACTATTTACAGATTTTTATTCCCATTTGACGTGTATGTCCATTTTCTTAGCTGCTGAAATGTTAAACTGTTTGATTATGGAATACTGCCCCAGAGGTTGCTGGGAATGTCTAGCAGTAGGAACCATATTAGCTGCCTGAAATTTTAACAATTCTGAATTTGGAAGGCCACTTATCTTTGAGAGTTTTAGATAAAGGCATTTCTGTACACCTCCAATGAAACAGCAGAAGCAGAAATCAAGGGG
>PVIA01005614.1:60270-111982 GCA_004024845.1 Tonatia bakeri
GGTATAAACCTAACCAAAGAGGTAAAAGACCTGTATTCAGAAAACTATATACCACTGAGGAAAGAAATCAAGGAAGACACAAACAAATGGAAACATATACCATGTTCATGGATTGGGAGAATTAATATCATTAAAATGTCCATACTACCCAAAGCAATCTACACATTCAATGCGATACCTATTAAAATACCAATGGCTTCTTTCACAGACATAGAACAAACACTTCAAAAATTTATATGGAACCATAAACAACCCTGAATATCTACTGCAATATTGAAAAGGAAGAGTAAAGTAGGAGGGATCACAATACCGGACACTAAACTATATTACAAGTCCACAGTAATCAAAACAGCCTGGTACTGGCATAAAAACAGGCACATGGACCAATGGAACAGAACAGAGAGCCCAGAAATAAACCCAAGTCTCTACGGTCAATTGATATTTGATAAAGGAAGCAGCGACATAAAATGGTGTAAAAATAGCCCCTTCAACAAATGGTGCTGGGAGAACTGGACAGCAACATGCAAAAAAAATGAAACTAGAACACCAACTTACACCTTATACAAAAATAAACTCAAGATGGATAAAAGACTCAAACATAAATCGTGACATCATTAAAGTACTAGGGGAGAGCATAGGTAGGAAAATCTCAGATATATCACGTAAAAACTTTTTTACAGACATGTCCCCTAGAGCAAGAGACATAAAGGAAAGAATAAACAAATGGGACCTCACCAAAATAAAAAGCTTCTGCGCTGCTAAAGAAAACAGTATCAAAATAAAAAGAGAATCAACTGTATGGGAAAACATATTTGCCAATGATACCTCAGACAAGGGCTTAATCTCCAAAATACATAAAGAACTTACATGATTATACTCTAAGAAGACAAGCAACCCAATTAAAAAATGGGCAAAGGACTTGAACACACACTTCTCCAAGGAGGACATACAGAAGATCCAAAATCACATGATACGATGTTCAATATCACTAGCTATCAGAGAGATGCAGATTAAAACCACAATGAGGTACCACTTCACACCAGTCAGAATGGCCATCATAAGCAAAACAACAAACAACAAGTGTTGGAGAGGTTATGGAGAAAAGGGGACACTAGTGCACTGTTGGTGGGACTGCAGACTGGTACAACCACTGTGGAAAACAGTATGGAATTTCCTCAGAAAATTAAAAATGGATCTGCCTTTTGACCCAGCAATTCCACTGCTGGGATTATATCCTAAGAATCCTAAAACACCAATCCAAAAGAACCTTTGCACCCCCATGTTCATAGCAGCACAATTTACAATAGCTAAGTGTTGGAAGCAACCTAGATGCCCATCAGTAAATGAATGGATCAAAAAACTATGGTACAGTTACACAATGGAATTCTATGCAGCAGAAAGAAAGAAGGAGCTCCTACCCTTTGCAACAGCATGGATGCAACTGGAAAGCATTATGCTGAGTGAAATAAGCCAGGCAGTGAAAGATAAATACCATATGATCTCACCTTTAACAGGAACCTGAACAATAAAACAAAGAAACAAGCAACATATAGTCAAAGACACTGCATTAGGGGACAGGCAGAAAGTGACCAGAGGAGAGAGAAGAGGGAGTTTCAGGGGAGGAGGGGAAGGGTTTACAGGAACAAAGTTAAAAGACACATGGATAAAAACTAGGGGGAGGGTGGTAATGGGAGGGAAGTTGGGAGGGGCGTGGGTGGGCTTGATTGGGAGTAAAGGGGAGAAAACTGTACTTGAACAATCATTAAAATAAAATTGAAAAAAAAAAAAGAACTGGTGAACCTATGTCTTCATTGTCATTACTATCACCAAAGGTCACGAAGTCCATAAACTTTTCCATGTACTCAGTATGGAGAAATTAGAGGGGGCACAGTCTTGTTGGGAAATGGAACCACTAATAAAGGAGAGGAGACTGTCCAACTCCAAATTTATTATAGTCCTTGCCTACCATTGTCACATTCTGACACAAATGTGTAAGGCAGGGTTAAATATAAAACAATTAAAATCTAAAAAGGGTGGACTAAACATAGGTACTCACAATTTACTGAATCCCTTGAAAAATGGGTATTATTTGAAAAGATAGAGTCAAATTCAGATTTTCTCCTACCCAGGTGATGATGGAGCATAATGAGAAGTGGAACTGAGCAGAAAATCAGCAGTGGGGGGTAGCAGTAGCAGGCGTGTACCACGAAACTGTCCCTGATCCAGAATCCCTGCCTGGAGACTTAAGTAAAATAGCCCAAAGACACTCAAAGGTAGGAGCCCAGTGATTGCTGAAAGAAGACCCAGTGATCTCTTTTGCCCATTTGCAACTTTTGTACATATTTTGACAAGTTTTGATGTCATTAAAACAGCACTACTGGACCCTCAGCAGCCACATGACGACATCTGGAAACATGTTTGATTGTCCTGACTGCGGGGAGGGGGGGTGCGCACTCACACTGTCCTACAAGGCACAGGGCAGCCCCACAACAAAGCGTTTCATCCCAGAATGCACAGTGCCAGCCAGTTTGAGAAGCCCTGCCCTAGGTGAGGGATGAACTTACACATTAGTGTCCAACAGAGGTGAAAATAATTTCTTACAGTTGGAAAAAAACACCCTCAGAATTACCAGTTGAGTGCCCTGCTGGATATTAACTAACTTTTGGGCCCAACACTGCGGTGTTATCCTTACAGTTCTTCATCACATTGCCTGTAAATCTCTATATTCCTCCAGCACATTTGGAACTGGTTTCTTGCTGTTTTTTTATTGCTTAAAATCTTTGACAGGTGCTCATTTTATACTTATTAGTTGGTTATGTTGTTTAACCTTTGGAAAATTATACTTTAATTATTGACTGGGAACTAGCTAGAAGAATGGATATGTTCGGACAATTTCATGTGTGAAGAGAATTTGTTCTTTGGCTTTCATGGAAAGGGTGAAACGTTAGGCAGTGACGTGGTCAGTGTTGATGCCCCATGAAGCTCGCATAGCTGCTTCCTCGTCTGTCATTCGTGGGGCCTCAGTGATGCCATTGCTAATTAGATTCCACCATTCCTTGACCCTGATTGAGCTCACCTGCTCACTCAGGTAACCCCCCTACCCTTTGTGCTATAAAGATGTATTTTTTAAAAATGCTTTTCTTTGTAACTCTAAACTGATGTTCAACTAAAATTCGAACTATTTCCTATATTCTATTCTTCCCCATCTTGGTGTCCTGAGAAAATAATTTTTTGCAAAGATGTGAAATCCCTTTTTCTGTAAAAGAAAAAAAGAAAAGACCCTGTTGTCTGCTGTGTGGGCAGGTTTTGATGTTGTCTGAGGCCTTTATCTGGGCCTTCACAGGAAGAGTGTGAACTGCACAATAGGCCTTAATTAGGACCCAATCTGCTGAGCTGGAGCTTCTGCCACCTGGAAGCTGCAGTGATTTTATATGACAAGATTAACAAAGGAACCCACATGAATGCATTTGGATATTTGGAGAAGTGGAAAAAACTTGATTGTTTTCCCAAACCATTTCCAATCCTGGCTCCACCCTTTACTATGTCTTTGGCATTCAGTGAACTATGGATGGCTTCTGAGTCTCTGTTTCCTGCCTGTAAAACTTTTCCAACAGGGTTGCTATGATAATAGACGATAAGGTCAAATGCACATTACATATAATAAAGCCTAATTAATGTATGTTGGTATTTATTAGACAGAGATAGTTATATTTTTGTTCAGTATAACTTTGATCTTTATGAATAATAGATTTTCTGAAATGCTACAAACAAGGCCACACTACAGAATACAATCGTTGTCATATAACATTATAATAAGTATTTGAAAGAGCTGTATTAAATGTAGACATTGAATGTAGAGAAGATTAGGTCCACTCTCTCATTAAGACTCTTATTTACAAGGCTAGTGATTAAAATGCATGCCTCAGAAAAATTATTATGCAAAATGCAATGGACTTTCCAGTTTTTTAGCAAATATTTATAACTGTGAAAGTCAAATATGTAAATACTACAAATGGCCATTGCATAGCCTCCTTAGTGGTAGAGTAAAGTTCTTGTGAAATTCTTATAAAGGAGAGAAGGGAAGGAGTGGATGGTTTAGTCAAGTAGGAATATGTGTTGCGGCAGGCTGGCAAATGGTCTATCAGATGTTCTGTGATGAATCTCCCAGCCCACCCACTCTCAGACGTGTGATAGCCAGGCCTCCGCAACACAGAGCAAGTCCACCCTCTGGGACAGTGGTTTTCAACCTTGTTCATCTCAAGACATGTATAAACTAATGACTAAAATTGTGCGGCACACCAAAAGGTATATTTTTGATGATCTGACAAAAACTATATGATTTTGATTCCTTGATCCCAGACGGAAATGGATTCCAGAATAGGATTGTTGTGTTGGCTGTTGTCATTTTTTATTTGACAATCTAAGGGAAAAGAGGTCAGTCAGGTCTGGTATAAAAATTCTTGTGGCTCACCAGTGTGCCCTCCATGGCACAGGGGTGAAAATCACTGCTCTGTGAGAAAAGCGCCCTCTTGTGGAGAGAAACTTCAAACTTATTCTTCAGGAGCCAGAGGGTGCACACTGGAGTCTTCACAATGCTTGGCATCACCAGGAAAGAATCTGTATCAATTATTTCTCACTTTTATGTTTTTTCCACTCTAAACTTTCCAACTGCATCAAAGGCTTCTCAAGGTAGAAATTTTATTGCTAAGAAAAATAATAAGAATGACTAAGAGACTGTCTAATTCCCTCTAGTTAATGAATAAAAGTACTGTCATTTAAAAATAAGCTAATTTCTTATTCTTGTGGTTGATGTATATTTCTTCAGTTGTTGTCATTTTGTAAGCTAGGTTAGAAGTTTTTCTGTGAGTTCAGTGACTTTTCTTTCCTGCTGAACATAGATATAAGAAATCCTACAAATTTATGTTAAGGGAGCTGTTACTGTGTCATTTAGTTGCATTATGCTGTTACCTTGTATTATAGAATCCTCTGATGTTCTTTGTCGAAATGATAAAATGCAGGCTCTCAGAGCCAAGACTGAGGGGGAGAAAAACTTTTCTGCTAAATATCTATTCCGAATGACACAAGTTCCATTGCCTCAGGAGAGTGTAAGCTAAAAAACACCCAAAATGCCTCCAGCACTCCCGACCCTTTCCCCAACATTGCTGTAGCCTAGGCCCCAGTGACCTTTGTCCAGATAATTATAGCCACAAAATTTGTCTGCTGTTTTTTAGAGGAGCATTTTTCAGAGTATGTAGTCAAGACCAGATATCTACCTTGTACCTAAAAATCAGCCCCATGTCACCACACGCTCTGTGTATGACACCCTGCATACCAAAGACTGAGGACCAACACTCCAGACCTACTCACTTTCAAGCCTATGGAAACAGCTGCTACCTTGCAGTTCCAATAGGTTTCACATTAGAGTACATTGGCCTAGCTGAATTCTTTATAACATCCCTATGTAGACTCATCCCATTGAGCATTTCAAGTTACACTCTTACGAATGGAAAAACCAATGTACTAGTCAGACAAGCATGCAGTGACAAGCATGTAGGTCTTCCTGCCCAGTACACAACCCTCGTCTCCCATCAGGACTCATTTGTAACAGTGGAAAAATGTAACCGACCTCACCATTCTTTTAACATTGTTTCTGTAAATGCTGACTCTAACTAGCATGTGGTTTGTAGATGAACAACACGTTTGTGTAAGAATCTTAGGTACTAACTTCAAAAGATACAGCCCCAACCTTTAAGCAACCCAGCTCCGGAAGATTTGCTGACCTTCAGCCATGGGGCCAGGATGACGTGGAGACAGGATGACATGAATCCAAGATGATGATGCACATGGGACCATCACCTGCCTTGTGAAACTGGACTGGGCTCATCTGCACATAGAGAAATTTCCAACCCCCTCCCTTGATCTCTTTGTTCTGTCCCTTCTCCTTCCTTACAAAAACCTCTGCCTCCAATGAGAGGTGGAGATGGGCTTTGTGACCTGGGTCCCCTATCTTCCAGGAGATGGGCTTCCAGAAGGCCAGCATTGCAAACAACTATTTTCCTTTACATCAGCACCTGCCTCTCCAGGATTGACTTTCACAGCGGCAGGCAGCCGGGCCTGGGCTGGGTCACACAGTCACAGTAAGGTTTCTTCTTTGAAACCCTATGATTTTGATGCATGTGAAGATTGTGACCCCAGAGGATGAGATAATGTCATTAATTGGAGGAAACAAGAATTGATCCAGGATCAATAATATCTTCAAAACCATCAAGATGCCCACTTAAGTTTGCACTGGCCTATAACTATGGCCTAGCCATGCCTCTTTACGGGCATCAGAAGAAGGGGATGTGTTCTGGACTGCTCCATCCTTCCCATGTGAGGAGAGAAGGCTGCCTTTTCCTCGGCGTAGTTACTCTGCAGACTTGCTCTTTAGAAGCAGGGGCCTAATTCTTATAGGCTGAACTGCTTAATTTAATTTAACAAACCAGAGTCTATTAGTGTCTAAAACACTGGTCATATTTTGTGGTCTTTAATACAGAATAAGATAAGACCATTATTTTTTTTTAGTCTAATCACAATATTTACTATTAATAAACAAGCTGATACTTGATCTCCTTGACTTAATTCCCAAGGAAAAGAAACCACAACAAGAACATAAGAAAACTTCTCTAAAATTATCTGTATTAAATGGTCACATATGAAGTTACTTTCATATTGAAATTTACTTAATCTTATCTGCAGAGGATAAATAAAAAGCTTTCAATGAACTCTTCCTTGTTGGCATCAGAGAGGTTAAGTTGCTTAGCCAAGTTTACACAGCTGTGAAGAAGTAGAGTCAGGATTTGAACCTAAGTGATCCAATTCTAGAATCTTACTCCAAAGCATTGCACTCTCTTCCTCACTGGGCAAACAAATACATGTGGGATAATGACAGCCAACCATGAAGGGGATTCTCTGTTGACGACTTTTTGTCTGACCTCAAGCCAAATGCTGACAGGACCTCTAAGATTCCTACCCTGTGGTGTCCATGCCCCATGAAGTCCCCTCCATCTAACTGTGGTTAGGGCCAGTAAATCTGAAGGATTATTACCCCTACAGTTAGATTACTAATGAGTTGACTGAGTTAATCAAAAAGGAGATTATCGTGGGCAGGCCTGAGGTGCAGTCTCTAAAGACAGTGAAGTGTCAGAAAGACTTTCTCACAGTAGCTGGGAGATATCATACACTGTGCATGACTTACAACTTCTAGGAAAAGAATTCTGACAAGACACATGACTTAGAAGAGGACCTGGAGCCTCCAGGTGGGAATCATCCAGCTGACACCTTGATCACACCCTTGTGATTAGTTAATCCCCTCTAAAGACTGTGATAATTCACTACGTGCAAAAGAAAATCAAGATATGTTGTTGCTTATTTCTTTAATATGTCACTCTGACCCTCACCCCTCCATCTGCTTCCAATGTCCTATGTGCCATCACCCATGGCCCACAGTACCCAGTGAGGATTCTCATAGATCCCGCCTCTGTAGCAACTCGGTGCCAATAAATCATTTTCCAATTTCTATACACTCTGACTCATCTTCACAGCATTTGGTTGCCACTGTTCAATATATATTTTGCTAAGCCTTTATGCTTTTCATGTGCTTCAGTCTCTCTGCACATCTTACTGGTTCTGAGAACAAGAGGATTTCTCAGATTGGTTGTTGATCAACAAGAAGCTTTGTGATCACATAGTAGGTGCCTAAAAAGCATTTGTCAAATACATGGCTGTATGTGGTGTCATACTGAGAAAAACATGAGGTAGCTTAGCTAATTTATTTTTCTTTCAAGCAGCAGTTGTAGTGAGCAGCTGAATCATGGTCATTTCATTGCTTTTATGGGCCCCTCTGTCCTCACAGTGTCAGATATAGATGTGCCTCTGCTAGATGCTTAGATGGTGTTGCTGAAAGATATCACAGTAGAAACTGCCTAGGCAAGTACAGATTCATTTATGTGCACCCTTGGCTGGAACCTCAAAAGAGCTGATTTAGCAGGTGGGTTTTGTTTTCAGACTTTTTTCTTTCTCTTTATCTCTACTAAGCACAAATCAGATGGAATGTGTGTGGTGCTCCGAATCTGTGCAAAATCAGGTGACATGAGCTAGCTGTTTTGTACTAAGCTGCACAATTCTTTTCATGCCTGTATCAGCAATCCAGGCCACACTGGGCCTCTGGGGAGGCTCAGGGGGCAGCATGGCAAGATTTAGCGCTGATGCTCACATGGCCAGTGTTACAGTCTCCTCCACACATTCTGCTCTACAGTCAGTGCACACAGTAAGTGTGCTTCACATCCACCCTTCTACTCCTCGTCCTGGTATAATGCGCAGTGTGCAGTCCACAGTCAATATATAAAAAGGGGAACAACACAAGTAGGTGTGGGGTGGGCAGAAAAGGGAACTGATAATTCCAGGGCACTAATGCTGGCAAGTATTATGCCAGGCACTTTTTAAACATTAGTTCATTTGATGCTCACATTAATCCATTTCAAAAAAGACATGTTATTCTGTCACAGAGATGATAACATGGAGACCTGTAGAGGGCCAAACTTCATATCCTGTAGGCAGGAGGGATTTAAACCTAGGAGTATTCAAATTCCAGGCCAACTCTTATTTAATGATGTCAAAATACACCCAGGATCTAGGGCCTGCACCTGAGTTTGGTGGCTGAGATGCTGTTTGAGGGTCTCAGTTAGACCTGAAAAAGTGGTTTATTGTCTGAAATTCTCTGAAAGTGAGCACTTTCTAAGTGATGCTTGGGATCTACAATACTAGGTGCACCTTTCCCAAAAGAGGTGTGTTCCTGCCTCATTGTCAGCCTGTCTAATGTGTATACATTCTTTAAGATGGAGCTTAAATGCCCTATTTTGTGTATGGATACACTCCTTCCTTCCTTGATACTTCTAGAGAACACTATTGTACTTCTATCTGTCATGTTTATTCTTTATTACTGTTCATTCATTCAAATAAAACAACTTTTGTATACTTTTACAGACATGGAGAATATAGGGAGGAACTGAACAAATAACTCAATCTATGGAGCAAAAAGACATGACTAGAAATGATTGTATATTATGTCAAAAGTGCTACAGAGAAGCATCTGCAGATTTTGCTGAAATGAATTCATGCAGCTACTAACTGTCTTTGAGAGTGAGATGAGGGATAGTGAAGATATTTTAATTGAGTTTTGATGGTTGAATAGGCTCTTCACTAGGCAAATGAAAAGGTAGAAAAACATCCTTGGAAGAAATCAGAGCATCTGAAAATACTTCAAGGTGTGTGAAATATTATGTTTTCGAGACTGCAAATATTACCATATGGTTGGAGTGCAATGCATGGTGGGATTGGTAAGCAGATTGGATAGGGGAAAATATGCCAAAGACAGATCTTCACAGGATTTGTAAACAAGTTAAAATGATTGGTCTTTTTTTCCTAAGATAAAGCAAAGATACAGTTTGCTCTCAAGCAGACAAGTAAGCGACTAGCTAGTTTTGTATTTTAGAAAAGTCATGTTGGAAGGAGTGGTGAGAAAACAGTGAGGCCGAGACGGTAATAGTGAGGTCTGGAAGATAACTAGTTTGGGTGTTCGCCACTGATTTCCAAAAAATGTTTATAATAACCTCCTACATCAGTGTCAATAGTAGCAAAGAGTCAGGGAGAAATTTGAAAAATGTTTATGTCACTGATATCAGAGCCAGATAGTTAAAGAAACGAGGGAATGAGGAGAGAGAGAAAAAGAAGATGACCCAAAGCATTCTAACTGGGGAAGCCAAACAGGAAACGAAGGCGAAAGTGGATTGCGGGGAAGATAATTATATTTCAGTTTTGTCTGTACTAATTCCAGGTATATAAAGTACAAAATCAACCGTGAACAACCTATGGTAATAGGCATGAGGATATTAGTTACCCTTGGGGAGAGTATAGTTGGTGACTCAGGTGGAGCAAAATGAGTTCTGGTGACATTTTATTCCTTAAACTGGGTGGCGGCTCCATGTTGGGGCTCACCTAGTGAAAGTTCGGTGATCTGCACGCTTATCATTTGTACACTAGTCTACATATGATATACTTCAATAGTATGTTTACTTAAAATAATTTAAAAGCAAGCTGAATGGGTAGGTTTAACAGCAGTGTAAATTCAACCAAAAAAAGAATCAGTTCATGGAGAATAAATTTGAAGAAATTATATTGAATGAAGCACAGTCTCTGCCTTTTTACTTCACAATAATCTTTCTAAGTTCTTCCATCTTTCCTTTTTCATTGCCTTCTTCTTGTTCCTTAATTCTTGATATCCTTTAGTATTCTATTAATAGCTTTTCTTGCTTCACCATAAATATTCTTCATATCTACTCAGAGAAATACATTTATCTGAAGTGTATGAAGTTGGTAAAAATAGTAAATAGTATCAGTTTAGTATCAGACTCATTTGAAACATCGTGAAATAAGGCAGTCAGAGAAAGACAAATACCATATGATCTCATTTATATGTGGAATCTAATGAACAAAATAAACTGGTGAACAAGATAGAAACATAGGCATGGATACATGGAGAAGACTGGCAGCTGTCAGAGGAGAAGTGGGAATGGTGGACTGGATGAAAGGTGAAGTGAGTGGCCGAAGGACGCATATGCATGACCCATGGACACAGACAACTGTGTTGTGATGGCCAGAAGGAAGGTGGGGGCAGGGCAGGGGAGAAGTAGGCAAAGGGAAGGAAAATGGGGACATCTGTAATCACATTAATGATAAAAATAAAGTTAAGAAACTCACAAGGAGTTATGAAAACTAGAAAAAAAATTCCTAGTAAGTTTTTTGCTTTAAGGTTTAAGAGATGACTTCTTCCAAAAAAATCCCAAAAGTATTGATTCTACATAGAATTTATAAGAGAAAAATAGAGAAAGTAATACAAATATTGTCATATCAAGATACAGATAATTAAGTCTTTTGGAATATGGTTAATGCAAGGTTTAATGAAATAATTTAGGAGAAAGAATGCAGTTACACTCTACAATATAATTTTAGTGAGAAATTTTCTCATTCTAGTTACTTGAATAGTTTCTTTTTACTTTGTTCTCCTAATTTGCTAATTTGCTGAACTATCCTGAACAAATTTGATTTTGAACAAACTGAACTTTAAATTTTGAGTTGACTATAGATTTACATACAGTTATAAGAAATTATTCAGAGGTTTCATGTAATCTTTACCATTTCTTCCTATGGTTGTATCTTGTAAAAATATATCACAGGCCAGATATTGAAATTGATAAGGAGTCAAGATATAGAACATTTTTATTACCACAGTGATTCCTCATTTGGCCATTTTATTAAGCCACACTTCCCTCCCTCCACCCACGTCACCCAGATCCCAACTCCTGGAAATGACTAGTACATTCCTCATGTCTAAATTTTGATTTTAAGAATTTTATATAAATGGAGCCATACAGCATGTAACCTTTAGGGATAGTCAAGTTTCAATCTGCATAATTAATTCCCTGGAAATTTTCCCAAGTTCTTGCATATGTCAATAGTTATTCTTGTTTGTTGCTAAGTATTATTCCATGGTATGTATGTACCACAGTTTCTTTAACCACTCACCTATCAAAGGTCATTTGGATTGTTTTCAGTTGGGAGCTATTACCAGTAATGTTTCTGCAATATCTGTGTACTGTAGGGACCTCCAGTGGGTGCCTGAAAGTGTGGATAGTACCAAATCCTATATATACTATATTTTTTCTATACACACATACCTATTATAAGGTTTTACTTATAATTTGTAACTTATAACTTATCCCACACACGCTTCTTTTCTTGTGATGATGTGAGGTGACGCAGTGCCCATGTGTTGAGATGAAGTGCAGTGCTCAGAATGTGCCCAATTTAAAACTCATGAATTCCTTTTTTCTGTAATTTTTTATTTCATATTTTTGGACCATGGTTGACCATAGGCAACTGAAACCAAGAAAATAAAACCATGGATAAGGGGGAAGGAGATACTGTACAGGTTTTTGTATGAATATAATTTTTAATTTCCCTGGGGAAAATGTCCAAGAGTGAAATCTGGGTCATATGATAGTTGCATGTTTTGAAAAAATGTCAAATCATTTCCCAGAGTGGCTGTGCTATTTTATATTCCCACCAGCAATGTGTGAGTGATCTAGTTTCTCCACATCCTCACCAGAATTTATTTTTTCACTTTAGCCATTCTAATAGGTAGTGATAACTCATTATGCTTTTAATTTGCATTGATCTAATGCCCAATGATGCTGAACATATTTTCAATGTATATTGTTTGCCACAAATTTTATTTTAAAAATTTGAAAATGTGGCACTGATGGACCTTTTGTATTGAGACAGAGAGATGATAATTATAAATAGAGTTCCCAGAGGAGAATAGAGTTGTTTATAGATATAAATTTGGATGCAATGGACCAACGTGGAGTTAGTGGTTGGATAGGTGAGGTAATTTAAAGATAAAATCAGCATATGTGTAAAGGTGGATGAGGAAAAGAGAGATCTTTGATGTAGCCAGCAATTTAAGGGCATGGAGACCCATGAAGTATCAAGAAGTGTAGCAGGGCTGGGGTGAGCTGTCATGGAAACACTGAAAAGGTAATGCTTTTTAAAGCTTCAAAATCCATGGAAACATAGTGGGAGAGAATTGGAAAGTAATTTTTGAGGAAGAGAGTCTGATACTGGGATCACAAACACACAAAACAAATTCCAAGCGGGGCAAGCTTGAGAAAGAAGAAATGGGGCCAGCTGACGTCTAACGTCCATTGGAGAAATTGTCTGAATAAAGAGGGCCCCTTGAAGAAGTCAGTCTAGATATATTTCCTGAAGAGCAGATGCTATTTCATTTTTAAGGTCCAGAATTTCACACCTGGAAATAGCTCATTAGGTTCAGCATTTTATAAAACTTGGGTTCTTGCAAGCTCTTGCAAGACCAAGGAGAGTCTAGGGGATAAGCCAAAATATATGCTTACCTGTACTCTTCTTGGTAAGAATGACCAAAGGGACCTACTGGACCAAATTAATAAAAAGTGCCCTGTTAACACTTATCTAAGAGAGTGGCTGTGGATTCTGTTAACTCATTCCTGACCAGGAACACTGCCTCGGAGCCCCGTGGCCGTGAGACTCAGTCCATGCTCAGTTCATCATGATTAGCCACTGCCTCTTCTTTCTCTTCTCTTTGTTCCTTCCTCTGAGAGGAAATCTAGCATATTTATTAGTTTCTTGCTGGTGCAGGGAAAGATAGACAAATATAAACACGTGGAAAATTATTAAAGCTAATTTATGAGCCTCAGAGACTAGACTGTGACAAAAAGGTAAAGTTAGAAATAGAAAGGTGACAATAAAAGGTCTTTCTACATGTGCATTGGAGCTGCTTAAATAATGCCACTGACTATCTCTGGATACCTTTTTGCATGAGAGAAACAAACCATGGTTTGCTTAAACCACTCTCTGTAGGGTATTCTGCTACCTGCAAGGAATCTTTGAGAGAATTCCCAATTTATTCACCATTGACTAATGACAGAGAAAGTTCATAACCCAACTTTTCTCCCTGCATTTGATGCCTGGCCTCCCAGGTGCTGACTTAGCTTTTAGAATGTAGCACCACAGGAGTGAGCTAGGCCATCACAACACGCAGCAAAACTCCAGATAATCTTTGCTGCTCTCTGAATCCTCCAACTGATGTTTTTGATCAAGGCATGTAACACATGCATGATGAATTCCTTTTTCCGTGTTTCAAAAATAATGATACTTAGTTATAGGGGGTGGCTGAAGGTCAAAGGTGGAGAGAATTTTGGATAGATTATTTCTTTGTCATAGTGGAGCACTTGCCTTATGCAGGGTCAGGGGTTAGCCAATGTGGGCTTGATTAAGATGACTATTAATGTTCTACTTATCTGTCTCCACATACATTTTATTTAAGAAAAAATATATCTGATTCATTGGGCAATGGATGTATTCCTAAGCAAATAACAAGCTTTTAAGAAGTTACCCTAATCGACATATCCCTTTACTCCACACTGCTCACAGTGAGTGGTACAGTGAATCAGAATCAATTTCCCTGTCCTCAAGCCATAATAAAAGCAGATAACAAGCATGTAGCACTGAGCTTTTCTGCAGTTAATTTGGAAGAAACAGTTATACCTGATGGTGCTTAGCTGGTAGCAGCAGACATATGGTGAAGTGTGCAGTATTGAGGGAAAGCTGTTTGAATGTCTCTAAATATCTTTTATCAGGTCAAAGAGAGGTGAAACTCTTGCTCCGGATTGGGGCAGAGAAAGGTCTTTTAGCATCTTCTATCTATTTCAACCCTTCACTTATGTACCCTAAGTTGTTAGAAAAAAAATAAAATGAAATTAGCTCACCAAGAGCTTAATTATATCCTCTTCAATGGGTGTCGATACTATTGGCAGCTCTCGCAGGGGTATTCCCTTGACAAATCAACCTGTTGTCTGAGGCATGAAGTGCTAGATTACGATCGAGCCTGTGTGATGCTGTGACTCGTGGCTAATCTATTACCAAGGGGAAGTGATATTTCTGTTTCATATCTTTGAATTTCTCGTGAGACAAGTGAATCCTTTTGTTCAACCTCAGGAGTTCACCTTCAGCATCTTAGAACAGAATTGTTTTACAGACTCAAACATGTGAAGACACAGAGGGGTATTAAATAATGATGTGGAGAATTTCTCCTCCAGCAACAACCCCTTTGGAATTCTAAGAAGGGCTTAAAGTGAGCTGAGCAATCCAAACGACAAGTGATAAAGGCAGAATTGTGTAGAATTTCATGTTTTAATGGATATCTTTTAAGCATTCTGTTTCTCATGCCACCATTACTAGCCCACAGTAGTGCTAATTTGTTAATAGGGGTAGTATGCATTTTATTAGAGAAAATTCTCTGCTTAGCAGGCTTTCCCAAACCTCTGGTTATATAATTGCCAGACTTATTCCAGTATGACTTTTAAGACTATTTAGTTACTTCATATAAAATAATTTTCTAAAATAAAATATTTGTTATAAAAATATTTTTAAATAGCAAGAAAACACACAAAAATAATTTTAAAAATCACTTCTTAGCACTGGGACACATATTTTTTATCATTTCTGTATACTGTGCCAGTCCTTTGCTATGCATACAATGTTTTTATGAAGTAGCCTCATAACTCAATATATTATTTTGTATCTGCATTTTTCATTTAACAATGTGGTCTGAACATTTTCTCATTAACAGTCAATCTTTTTAATGAAATGCTGTTTTGGCCACAAAGTTAAATATTTTAAAATAAATTCAGAAATAATTTATAGAATGCTGGGTTCATGTTTTCATAATTGTGGCAGGCAGTATTTCCCACCCTCCCTTTGCTCCACATTGAAGGGCTGTACTGATGCCTCTGGTCCTAAGCACCCCCTTTCCTATGATTTTCCAGAGTGTAGGTTAGTAGACCGAGAAGATGAAGGACAATAGGCAAGAGTAGGGAGCTGTTCCTGTTTCAAAAGTGCAGAAGAAGAATTTAAATTAATAATGAGTATCAGGGAGCAGTTCTGGTTCTCTGCTTTCTACACGTACTTCCATCAGGACCAGGGCAAGAGAAATGTAGAAAATCTCTCTTCAGTACAAATAAAACAAGAGGCAGAAGCCGTGACTTGAGAGAGCTTTGCAGCTGTCAGCCTGTGTTCCTGTCTTTGTGAACTTCATGGTTCGGGTTTGGATTCAGCCTCTGTCACCACATACCAACTTTGTATTTTCTTTAATATCCCTGATGCGTAATAATACCACAAATCTTGCCTGAAGAAACTTAGACATTGCCCCAAAGAAGTTCTTTGTCCTTTGATCCATACTTCATACAACATACAAAACAAACAAATACTCTCAAAAATGACTGTAGACATACGTGCAAAACCTTAAAACATAAAACTCATAGAGGAAAACAGAGGAGGAAATATTTGCAACTAAATCAACAGACACTATAAATTGTTTTGTTTTGTAAACACTATATATTGCTAGACTTAAACAAGGCTACCTTTGTGGTGACACTTCCATTCTAACTTTAAATTAACCCTTTCACACAGTTGGAGACTATGCGATGATTTGAAATCTTCAATACAAAGTCCAGCTGACAGTGAAATATGCTGGGTGTGGGTGACTGAGAAAAGGTAAACATGGCTCCCTTGGGGGTTCAGGGGAGTCTTAATTCAGAGCATGAAGGAAACATCTTTGTGTAAAGTACTGAGGAAGATGCCAACTACTAGGGATGAGAGTTGCTGCTATGTCCAGGTAGGAGGCGAACCTGGAGCCAGAAATCATGGTCACCGTTTCTTTGTCCCCTCCCCTATGTGAATTCCAACTTGGGCTGGTTGAAACAACCCCACCTACACAGGCATTCAGTGTCACCATTGCTGTCCACACATCTAGTATTTACTTAAGGCAAAAGAAGTTTCTCACTAGAAATTATTTGAGGACACTTGCTGGAGCCTTAACAGCTGATTAAAGTGTTTTTCAAATTAAAGTATAAATATGAATCAACAGGAATCATCTATGAAAACATGTTTAGCGTGTTTATTCCTGAATCCCAATACTAGATGTTCTGCTCCAATAAGCCTGGAAGGGGACACTGAGGTGAATTTGATACATGTAATTCCCAAATTATACTTTCAGATATCTGAATTTAGTGGATATTTCCCCATGCATTTTCTGCGGTTAATAGAAATCTGTGTTAATAGGAATTTTACATTTTCAGTCAAACTTTGTATTAAACAGGTAATTAGCTTTCATATTTATAACCTCAAAGTTCCTGTTACAGTTCAGATTTGAAACTTTTTCTCCCTGGCTTCTTCTTTTATGACATTTTTAGAAAGGCTGCTATGGGCCACACAGTAGGCTTGACACTGAGAGGACAGAGATCCTTGGCCTTCAGCACAGTGGAGCTCAGAACAGTATGGCAGAGTACGATGACCAACTAAATGCTGTGGCAGTGTTAGCTGGTCCTTCCCTAGAATTATATCATCTGATTATTCCATGAATGTGATGAGTAATCTATGAACTGATGGGTTAATTAAATGCTGTCTATTTTTCCCCAAAGCTTGATTCATTCTAGTTTACATCCAAAATAGCTTAGTTTCAGATCTAATGTCCCCCTCCAAAAATACCTAGCAGATTCTAAATATATAAATAAAAATAACAAAGTTAATAATCTTCAGTTTCCTGCCAATTATGTATGTGTTTTCGTTCTGACCTAGTCATAAGTGGAAGAACACCACTCTAGTTCTCTTCTTTCTTGCTTACTTCTCATTCATCGAAACTTATTTTCAATGATGAAATGCTTCCATCTGGCTGTAAAGTATCTGAGACATACAAATACCTTGGGAGGTCTGTCCAGAAAGTATCCAGCCACATAACATGAAAAAATAGAGACATTTATTGAAGAAGGCACAAGGTACAAGAAACAGTGTACATAGGACAATGACACCTCAGTCCCCTTCAAAGTAGGAACCTTGGGACCTCACACAGTTCTCCCAATTGCCGTCAGCTGGCCCATCGTATTTTCCTGAATCTAATTGATGGTCTGAAATCCCTTCCCTTTCAAAGGTGATTTTAATTTTGGGAAAAGCCAGAAGTCACAGGGATCCAAATCAGGGCTGTAGGGGTCTGAGTCACCTGAGCGATTTGATATTTCACCGAAAAAACTGCACAAGACGTGATATATGAGTCAGCACATTTTCCTAATGAAGCTGCCAATCACTGGTTGCCCGCCCATAGCTGCTGTCTTCTGAATCATCTGAACATTTCCTGTGAAGGAATGTTCAAGCTTACCCCAAATTTAATGCAGATTCATTGCTGTACTCACTCAGTCATTTTGAATGTGACAGCCACACAGTACACATGCTCACTCAATGACATCTACCACCCCCACTGACTAGTACAGCGAAGTCATCATTGTTAATGCTGTGCATTCCAGTCCAGTCTCCCTGGCTGCCAGGTTACATCAATGTTGCACAAACTGTTCTCATTATATTAACAGTGGCTGAACTTTTTCCAGACATACCTTGCATATCACCAAAAAGCAGGTAAATGAGAAATGCATTCAATACAGTAAACTCTAATATATCAGGAAGACTGAGGTAACTTCATATTATGGGAGCCATGGCCAGCACTGTAAGGAGACCCACAGTACGAGGAAGGTGAAGTGACCTCAGATGACAGGTCAATATAGAAAAGCACCATGAAGCCACAGTGCTCTGTACCTCTGTTGTACATTATTCAGGAGACACCCTGCAGCCTTGTGAAAGCAGTCAGATTAGAGGATGTATGTATCTTTAATAGACTTTCCTTGGCTTGGAATGATAGCTACCAACCCTCTTGCCCACCTTTCCACTGCTCCCTACATTCTAAGGTTGGCACATTGAGAGCCCACATCACATGACTAAATTTCAGAGGTAGAGTTAGATTTTCTGTTGGAAATGGATTGTGATGGATCAGTTACATGGCCATCACGTTTGTTGCTGAAGATGTGCGTATTTGCCTTATCCACAAAGGAAGCCCCTGAAAATGCTAATGCCAGGGCATCCAAAAGATGTAGACTGCTCAGTCAGCAGATGGACCTGCAGGACCTGGAGGTTTCCCCAGCTCTCCGGAAATTAGTTATCTGAAATGGAATAGTAAACACTTTAATATGAGACCCAGAGATTGAGGCTTTTAACAGAACTATGAACTGTATGATTTTCTAGATCAGTCCACACCATAAACAAATTGAGTGACCAAGGAGAAGGGGCACTCATGTGATTAACAAATTATCTCTACTACCAATCCCAGTTTAAATTGGATTACTATGTTTTTATACCACACTTTAATTCTGTTTGGTCTACTAGTTGGCATCCTGTCCTTTGAAGTCATTAGAGGTTTCCTTACTGATGACAATGAAGCCAGGCTCAAACGTGACAGATCACTGTAGCCTTTCCTGCCACAGAATATAATGAACATGTCATATATAATTCCTAAAGCTGCATATGCTAGAAGAGCCAGATCTAAAAACTTATTGACACTAAGAACCAAATGATCATTTAAGCAGTCATGCTAGGAATCCTGCTGGAGAGTAATAGCTGACTTCATCAGTTTATTGATGAGGCTTGCCAACATTTCTTTTTCCCAATTACTTTTCTCCTTTCAAATCTACAGTGAAGGATGATGATTTTGTGAAAAGGCACAGTCTTTCAACTGCTTTCAAATACTTATCAATGTTGAAAACACAAGCAAATGCAAATTAAAATAAAATTAGTTGTGAAATTTCGTTTGCTTTGCTAAAGAAGAAATGGTTTCCTAATCAAAAGGAAAAGAAAATGATTTTTCCAAGTGTTATCATGGCTATTGACTCTCTCACTTTGTTCTGAGTTGTCAGATTGGTGTTATGGTTATGCATGTCACTATAGATCTTTATGAAACGTCACCATTTTTGTTAGCTGCAGATGGTGTCTGTCTACACATTGGGACTACACATATCTGCTATATGTTTGGGTGGACACTGTGAAACTCTTTCAAGCCCTTCTGGCTTTATAATGAGTGCCAAACATCTGTAAGATCTTTACCATCCTTCCAACTGAAAACAGGAGGCAAAATGTTGGCCTTGCATAGAAGCTGGCCAGAAGATAGATTCTGTTTGACCAGAACAAGGTTTAAAATGTTTTAATTTGGATGGCAATGCTTTTAAATGGAGAAAGCCCTCTAGCTCCTTGGTTTCCACAGTCCTTACCAATTCTTATTTGGAGCCCATTCTTGACAAGTTAATATTTTGTTTCTGGCCCATCTGGGCACTTGAACTTGTATTTTTTGATTTAGGCACCTGCTTCTCTTATAAGTAGGAAATGTTGAGACAAAACTGTCTTGAGGTTAGCAGAAAAACAGAAGCACCTGTCTCCAAGAAGTGAAATATTTTATACCCCATTTTTAAATAAAATTTTACTTTTTTAGTTGTAATATATGTTTTAAAACCTTATAGAAGTGTTTTAAACTCATCTTTATGAAGAAATGAAGACTTTTTATGAGACAGTTCAACATTACTATTTCAGAAAATCGTTGCCTGGGAAGATGAAAGCTGCAAAACATTTATTGTTCTGCCAAGGAACTTCTTGAAAGACCCAATGATTATTTAACAGAACACATCAAAAGACAGTTTATACCTTAATTCTGGAACCCCCTTGGCTCAAACTTGTTACCTTGCTGTATCCACCGAACCTAAACTACTACTTCATGATCCTATTCAATATGAGCCAAATTCCTTTATTGAAAGATTCTTCTTAAACCACACTTCAAAATGTAATTGATTCTCCCAAGTTTGCTCTTTCTCTCCAACACACTACTAACACAATGTCAAAGTACCCCTCTCCCTACCTACATAAGCAATAAACCCAAGTTTTGTCTTAACAGCTTATTTTGGTGATGCTTGGAGAAGTCATCATTTGACAATATCTCACATTACTGTGGTTGTTCTTTTGTTTCCTGGTGGGTTTTGAAAATTAAATAAGAGTAGAGAAAAATATTAAAATATTTTAAAAGTGTTTTAAAAGATATTAAAAGTGTGAACATGAGACAAATGTAGATATGGAATGCCAGAGTTGGGAGATTAAAAAGTAATATTTCCTTTAAGTATCACTTCTTTTGATTGTCTCCATGTTCTCATAAGATTTCTTCTCTGGACTCTTCACTTTGTAAGCAAATAAATCAGGAAAAATGCTATATAATAGCTCATATATAAGTTTATGAGAGTTACAGATTTATTCATAAATATAACAAGAGAAAAGAAAGGGAAATATCAATGATACTCAAAAGAGAGAATCAATATACTTGTTAGTGAGTAGGCCATGGAAGAAAGAGAACAAATTTAAAGAGGACTAAGATTATACATGCTAAAAATTCAGAAAATGGTGATGCCAATGTCAGAATGGGGAAAAATTGCATGTCATAATTATTTTATGGGCAACTTATAAACTTGTTTTTAACTCATTTCAGCTTTTGATATGGAAATTTATATATACATATTAAAATAAATGAAAGATTATAGGCCTATTATAGACAATGTGGTGTCAAAGTAAGAAATTAATATCTGGGAATCTTGTGAATGAAGTGAGTTCTTCATGAGTACAGAAAAGAATAAATATAAATATCTTGGGGAACCTTAAAGAAAAAGAAAAAATGTAAGGAGGATTAGAGAAGGGAACAGGAAAGGAAGGAAAGATGGAAAGGAAAGGAAAGGAAAGGAAAGGAAAGGAAAGGAAAGGAAAGGAAAGGAAAGGAAAGGAAAGGAAAGGAAAGGAAAGAGGAAGGGGAAGAGAAGAAAATGAAAGCAAAATATTCTAGTGAAAAAAAGAAAGCTAAGTGGGTCAAAAAGGAAGAGGCCAAATCAAGATCGAAAACAACTCCTTAGAAGGAAGGAGGTGGTTAACTTTCCAACATAAAGGTGTTTTTTTTTAAATATATGAGGGTAGAACTTTACAAAAAGCCTAATCAAAATATTAATCTTTCCAGAAAAAGAACATTAACTTACTCTAGGAGAGATTTTATGCTTAAATGAAAAAGGAAAGGTGTTTGAATACTTTCAATTTTCAGCAATCCTTGTTGCATTTGAAAGCAAGTGAATAGAAATATAAAAGTGAAACAGTTCGTGAAGCATGGAAGCAACCTCTGAGAGGAGTTTGTGCATCTGAACAAATAATCATATGAACTGTGACCTGCCCCGCGATGTGTATGTGTGGGAGAGTGAGACAGAGAGAAGGGAGTTAAAGAAAACCATGATTGATGTGCTTTGTCCTGTGTTTTTCTCATTCTTCCCGATGGTCTCATTCTCTGCATTGTGGGAGACATTACTGGTTTCTGAGGTTATCATCACAGTTTTGCTTTCATTTTCTCTTGTCTTTGCTATTGCTTCCAGTGTTTCCATGGGTCATGTACCCCCATCTCATTACACACAAAATCTTTTTGTAATGAACTTTCATAAAAATCATTTCATAAAAATCATTTTGTCACCTAGCAGTTTCTTCCTTGAAGCACCTACATGAAACACTTTAATGAGGTTCTTCCTCAGGAAAACTTTTTCCATTTAGTGGACTTTGCCTATTGCCTGAAGTTTCTGAGTGGTTAATGATATTTTCTTCTGATGCCTTGGGAATCGATCTCTCAGAGATTTTTTTTTTCTGAAAATCTTAGTGAAAGCAAAATGTTTCCTAAGGATAATAAGAGCAAAGCTACCAGTGGATTGTAATTGATAAAAAAGGGTATGAATCTCCAGATTTTACATCATTTCTCACAGGGACTGACTGCTGCTTGTAGCTCTCTTCTTTCTGAGGGCTAAAAGAATGCACTCCTTGAGTTAAGCAAAATAATGCTTTATTTTTTCTTTGTTTAAATAGAAATTGAATGAATTCTCAAGATACAGAGTAAAATTCTTTAAGATATGAGCAAAAGGCATTTTGCTTTCATAAACACATAAATTGGTTATTTAGCATGCTTTCATTGTCATGTATAAGGTCATCTGTGGGGTTTTTGCTTTCTTTCCTTAGGATGTGAACTCTGACTCTCCATTTCTAGGCAGCATTTCTCAAAGCATGTTACATGAATCACTTACATTAAATTCACCTGAGATTATTTTCAGACCAAATGAACTAGGAATCTGTCTCTTCAGATAACAACTTCAGGTGATGATTAAGTGTTGATGTTTGAAAAATTCCCTTGGAAAGCAATGCTACATATCTGTGACACAAACAGAATCTATTTTTGAATGCATTATAAGAAACTGACTTGTGGTTTCCAGGTTTCTGTGATCTATTATCAGAATTCGGGAAAAGACCGTGTCTGAGGAGCAATGCTTTGGCACGGATGAGAGTGAGAGCAGGCGACTACTGACTGCAGTGAGAGCGCACGGGCCTCCACAGTTCCTGTACGGAAACCCTTTTCAGGACTTCCCAGAGCCCAGTGGCTAGTCTTTTAGTTTCTGCCGCCCAGAAATGAAGCACAAGAACTGCAGGGTGCATGGCTAGTTTTCTGGCACTTTGGACACAATCCACCCAAGTTATTGAACGCTTCTTATGTAAAGCCCGAAGAGTCATAGATCAGATTGTGATAGAAGAAAATCGGTGGGAGGGAAGGAATTGAGTTAGGCAAAAGGCTCAAGGGCACTGATTGTGAAATACAGGTGAGTGGGAAGAGCTCAAGAGATCACAACTATTTCTGGAAAAGAATAAGGCTTAAGTTATTTATGTAAGTGCCTGGTGAGAAGAATGTGTGGAAGTTAGCTAGATTTAATGCATATGGAGAAGAGAAAAGAGAATATGATTTCTGGTTATGGAACCTCAAAATTGAAAAGATACTAGTTGTGTAATGTCCCAAGTTGAGTGTTCACTCTTTCAGGTACTCTGTGAAGCACTTTACAGACATTACTTAATTTAATCTCTTATCTTTTAAATCTCCAGAAGTTTTTGCTTTGGAAGCAAACATTATTAGTTATACTTTATGGATGAGAAAATAAGGTTTATGAGGACTAATCATTTACTTCAAGTTCACATAGCTATTGGTGTTAGGTTTAGGAGGCAAATTTATCTAGAACAAACTCCTAAACAATGCTTTATGTCAGAATCACTTTGAACAGAAGCTGAAAAGACACATTTCCCTTAAAGACCAGAAAAGAATATAGTCGGCATGAGGGTAAAGTAGCATATAGTTGGAGAAATAAATCAGGTTGTATATAAAGCTGAATTTTATCTCTATTTGGAACTAGCTTATGTGATACTATGCACCTGTAGGAGTCCCAGGAGTAGCAAAATGTCACTGGGTCTCTCAATGGCCGGTAGAGTGAAAATTGGGATGGGGCTTTATGCTCAAGTGTGCAGAGAGAGCTCCCTGTCTTATCACAGCTGGCCATATCGGTGCCTCTGACAAGGCCCTTCGCTTGCCCTGTCCTTCACTTTCTGCCTCATTATTCCCCAGGCCTTTACCTCTTACTTCCCCTGAACTCTCTTCTGAATTACACAGTTCCTTACCAACAAATAAAGAAAAATAAAACAACCATTTCAAATTGAAAGAACTCAACAGATCCCATTCTTTGTCTACTTCATTGTATTTTCTAAAGGACATTATAAAATGTGTGCACATGATAATATCCCAATATGTAAAATGAAAACAGCTTTATATGACTTCTAGATGAATAAAACTAATAAGCATATTATCCTACTGTAGTTTTGTTTTTAAAAAAGAATTAAAGAGACCTTGATAAAGCAACATTTTGGTAATTATAGTTCATCAACAGTTTATTTGTGATCCATGGAAGTATTTTGAATTTAAAAAAATCAAATAACTAAAATAATATTTCCAGTCCCCTTTTTAAATCTCTCTCTGATCTGTACTCTGTTTTATTAAACAAATGTGTTTCCTGTTCACTAGACTTCTTTTTTCCATTCTTCTTTTCCTATTTCATTCCATAATATATTAGTCAGCTCAGATTGCTGTAACAAAATACCATAGGTGAGTAAACTTAGTATATTCACAAGGTAGTACATTTATGATCACTATCTAATTCTAGAATATTTTAATCAACCGAAAAGTAAATCCTATACCAATTATCAGTCACTCTCCATCCTCTCCTTCTGCCAGGTTCCTGGCAATAATTAATCTACTTTCTTTCTCTACGGATTTACCAATTTTGGGTATTTCATATAAATGGAATCATACAATATATAGCCTTCTGTGTTTGGGTTCTTCATCTACCATAATGTTTTCAAGGTTCATCCATCTTGTAGCATATATTAGTACTTCATTCCTTATTACATATGAGTAATATTCCATCATATGTATATATCACATTTTGTTTATAAAATGTGATATATACATTTTGTTTATAAAATGTGATATATACATTTTGTTTATAAAATGTGATATATACATTTTGTTTATAAAATGTGATATATACACATCGCTACTATAAAAATTGTATGAGCAAGTATTTGCAATTCTCTTGGACATGTAGTTGAATTCCTGGGTCACGTGGTAACTCCATGCTTAACTTTCTGACGAACTAACTTTTCTAAAGGAGTTGCACCATTTTACACTTCCACCAGCAATGCATCAATACACTGATTTTTCCACATTCTCATCAACACTTATTTTCCTCCTTTAAATTATATTATAGCCATTTTAGTGGATGTGATGTCTCATTGTGATTTTGATTTGCATGGCCCTAATGATTTATGGCATTGAGTATATCTTCATATGTGTATTGGCCGTTTCTATATTAAGAGAAATGTCTATTCAAATCCTTTATTTGTTTTTAAGTTAGGTTATTTGTTGTTTTGTTGCTGAGTGTAAGAGTACTTTCTACAAATACCAGAGTCAAGGATTCTAAAAACATGGCTTTAAAATATTTTCTTCCTTCTGTGGCTGTTTTTTCTTTTTCCTGGTAATGCCCTTTGACACACAACAGTTTTTAATTTGGATGAAGCCTTAACCACCTCTTTTTATTTGATTGCTTGTGTCATATCTAAGAAAATGTTGCCCAGTCCAAAGACTCAGAGATTTACACCTATGTGTTCTTCCAAGAGTTTTATAGTTTTAGCTCTTATATTTAGTCCTTTTATCTATTTTGAGCTATTTCTCTTTATATAATGTGGGATAGGTGGTCTAACTTCATCCTGTCACATGTGGATATCCAGTTACTCCCACCCATTTGTTGAAAAGACTCTTCTTTCTCCGATGAATGGTGTAACAACTCTGTTGAATTTCAGTTAATCATAGATGTATGGGTTTATTTCTGGAATCTTAATTCTATTCTACTTAAACTCTCCTGAATATCAAAGTTCTTTAGTTTTGAAATTGGGATATGCGAGTCTTCCAACTTTGTTCTTCTTTGAGATTATTCATTGCATTTCCAAATAAATTTAAGAATCATCTTTTCTATTTTTGCAACAAAGGCAGTTGAAATTTGGATAGAGGTTGTATAGATTCTGCAGATTAATTTAGGCATTTGATAATAAATAATGCCTTACCTCTAAATATGTCCATACCTGAATCCCCAGAAACTATGAATATGTTATCTTAAATGGCAAAAGGGACTTGACAGTTGTTATTAGGTGTCATGAGATTTTCCTGGGTTATCTTGGTGAGCTCATATAATTGTAAATGTCCTTATGAGAGGGGGGACAGAAGGAGACCTGACTATAGGAAGAGGCAATGTAAGGATGGAAACAGAGATCAAAGTGATGTGGCCACAGTTGAGGAATGCCAGCTTGAAGAGGCGAGGAAGGGATTCTCCCAGAAGCCTCCTGCAGTAGCCATCTCTGCAAACACGTTGGTTATCAGCCCATAAGACTTTTGTTCTTGGAGTGCTCTGGAAAACTTCTAACCTCCAGAACTGTAAGAGAATAATTTATATTGTTTTAAAATACTAAAATTGTGGTAATTTCTTATAGCAGAAAGAAGAAAACTAAAATGGAGTAATACCATGTTAACAATATCATCCTCCAACCCAGGAACACAAGGGGTTTTTACATTTATTTAGGTCTTTTAAAATTAATTTTGATAATGTTCAGTAGTTGTCAGTGTATAAGTCCTGCATTATCCTTCTTTGGTTAAATTTATTATATTCTTTCTGATGCTATTTTAAATGGAATTATTTTTCTCATATTTTCATGTTGTTCATTGCTAACATGTAGAAATGCACTGACTTTTGCATATTAATCTTATATCATACAATGTAACTTATCCTCTTGATTTTTTCCTAAAAAAGTTAATCCAAGAACTAGAGGTCATCTGTTCACATCTCTGAGCAGACCAGCATGCCCAGGGCTTCAACTTTCCCTTGAGGAGTCATCACAGCCTTGATTTTCTCAGTCAGCCACATGTTCATAAATTATTTTTCCCATGTGCCAGAGCTATAGGCCTTACTTTGCTATTGTGACTTCACCAAAAAGTTAACATTATATTTAGCTTAAGATCAGAATTTTTTTTGTATTCTAAATATAAATTGTCAGAGCTACCCTTTAAAAAAAAAGGAAAACAGTAGTAAATCAATGTAAGTAAACAAAAATATCTACTCATTGTTTTATTCCCGATTCTTCTACTTTAGACTAATTTCTCCTCTGTTCATTTATATGTTATATATTTTGCTACATTCTTTCAAATATGGTCTCAAAGGATGCCAGCTAGTGAACAAAAAGATGCTCAATAAATCGTCCAGGAGAGCCCCAGACATTATCCATCTCTGCATAATCAAACACCTGAGTTAGAAGAAGCCCCGAGCAAGCTGGCATTTCCCCGGAATAGCTGGCATTCAGAGAGCATGGATGTTGCAGACAGGACAGCTGATGCCACAAGGCTATAATTTCTGTACTCCAGAACAGACAGCCTGAAGCCTTCAGACAAAAGAAAAAAAACACTTTGCATATGTTTATTACAACCATATAAAGCTTAGCACTTCACACCTTGTCAGAGTTACCAGGTATAGACCTGTTCTTGAATCTAATTTTCATTCCAACAGAAATGTGAGAAGTCAAATCACTGCATAGCAAATTTTTAAAAAAGAAATGCTTTCCTCGCCGTGTTGTTTGCTGCAATCATGTCTGAGGGGACTTCAGAAGAAAATAATGCATTAAAAACATTAGGTTGCATTAGGTTCAATGCAAACTGTTCTATGTGATAATGGCCAATACTAGCTATAAATTGCCCAAGTTTAGAAAACTTACATTAGCAAACAGCCCATGAGACAGAGAGCTTATCTGTTTACTGACTCAGCCTGTTGTATTTGTTATTTTTTAAAAATGTTCAATCTTCTAGGTTTTTAACTGTTAAGAAATTATAATATATATTTTAAAAAGTACCAAGAAACCCTATGAGGAAGTTGTATGCACAAACTATTTGTGAAATCCTATCTCTCTTCATTTACCCTTTACAAATGTACCAAAAATGAAAAGAACAGGGGAGGCAATGTAAGCTAATTTCCTAAAATTCTAAATTTATGAAAAAAAACTCCTCATTTAGGATAGGTTATGTCTTCAAGGGTTGGTGGACTATATTATTAGAAAAATGTTATTTATTGACTTGGGCACTGCTCAGTTTGGGTTTATCTTGTGATAAATGAATGAGCTGTTAAAATGTAGTAACCACATGATTACATGGATTGATGGTAGATAAAGGGATAGGCAGGTAACTAGCTATGTGATGAAGCAAGTTAAGTAAAATATTAATGGTAGATTATAGTAGGAGGGTACATGAATGTTCATTATAAAATTCTTTTAACTTATCTGTGTGTGTTAAATTTTCCTAATAAAATGTTGAAAAAAAGTAAATTAATGCAAATTATAAGCCTATTTTGAGTGGTTATGGGGAAGGAACTTCCACTCAAGTTCTCACTATGCCACACAGCCAAGCCCAAGTGGGACATGCTTTTGTGCCCTCCACTGCATTCTGTTCTGTTCTGTTCTGTTCCTCTCTGTTCCATTCCACTCCATCCCATTCCATCTCATCCCACCGCCTTCCATTCTATTCATAGATCTACCCCAAAACACTTTACCCATTGAATTACTATAGCTTTGAGAGTCTTGTTATTAGTAAAGTCCTTATACTATGTTCTGTTCTTCAAAATTGTCTTTATTATTCTTAAACTATTGCAATTTCACATAAATTGTACCATCACTTGTCAATTTCCACAAAATTGAGATTGTATTCAATCCAAATATTAGTTTTAGAGAACTAGCATCTTTATAACACTGATTTTTTTCCCACCTTATGTTTTATAGTTTTCTGGAATTTCAAAACAAACACAATGTTCAATGTTGTTTTATGTTTTTGAACTTGTAATATTTTACAAGGACAAATTATGAGGCATAAACTTGTGATAAATAACATATTCTTAAACTAATTTAATTTTCAAAATTTTCTCAGGCTAATTAGAATAAAAGCAAACTTAACTTGTAAAGAACTAAAAGGTAAAACCATTAAAATAAATGGTGATTTAAAAATGCTGCTTGCCAGCATTTTGGAATAAAACAATTCCACTTTTAATCTCATGGAGACATTAGCCAGAGATAATAATTTTGAGCTCATTAAAATAGAGTACCTTTTCTTCCTATGTAAAATCTACTGAATTCAATAATGAAACAAAAATTGTATTCCAAAATCTTATTTTTAAATGATAGCAGGCCTATTTCCCAGTGTCACATTAACTAGTCTAGCCAAATGGATGTGCTGGAAGCATGGGAAGGGCAATGATGACTTACTCAGTGCTCTGAGGCCCACCGCACCAGTTATGTGCAGAAGCATTACACTTTCATTATTTGATGATAGTAGTTTCTTTGTCCCCCCCACCTCACCCCCGCCAATCATCCTGTTTCCAGTAGCTAAGGTTTCCTTCTCATTCTCTTTCCTCTTTGACTGTCACTTTCCTCTTTATTCACTGGCATTCTACTTCTCTTATCCTACCTTCCTTTATCTCCCTTCAACCCCCTTTATTACGCATTCTTCAGCCCCTTTAACCTTATCTCTATTTTTTACTGTTTTATCTCAATTTCCTTATTGTTCAGAATATGAAACTAAAGTATGTTTTTGCTTTATCAAATGTAGTAATTATTGAATTGAATTATAATTTTTGGTTATTTTTTTCAGGGATTTATTTTTTTCAGTAAACAAAATACAGGAAATGGAGTAAACCTTTACCAGGGTATAAGCCATTCTTTTTCATTTATTTTCTTCCATTTTTCATTTGATCTCATTTATTCCATTTTTCCCTTATTCCTATTGATCAGTGACTCCTGAGTGAGCAAAGCTTTCTGCCCCCTCCCGTAGGCTTCACTATTGTGCCACAGAAAAAGGAGAAAAGAGGCTCCAAACATAGCTTTTATATCCTTCATGGCAATCATTTTACTATTTCCAGAATACACCTATTGCTTGGTCCTTAAATTTCGAGGTTGGCTGATTTCTTTAATGAAGTCATACTGGAGGGCACACGGCACAGGATACCCCAGAGAAACTGTGTGACACCCTGATGACCAGTTGAACTCCCAGGGAGAACTCAAGCTGACTCACTCTGTCACCTCCTAGGAGCATAAACAAGTGTTCTTTAGTTTCATCTACTTTCCAAGACACATACTCTCTTTTCCATTCTTGTTCTATGACAGTGAGGGCCTCCACTCAAAGCCAGAATGTTACAGGGGATCTGGTGAGATTGCTCGGGAGTAGAAAGGAACCCCCCGAGGTAGCAGGAGAAACTGCCCATGGCCCAGAGAAGAGAAGAGTTGGGAAGTGCTGGAGGTGGTGGAACTGAAGCTGCAGCTGCACATGATAGATTTCTCAACCTCTGCACAAGGGTGAACAAACTAGCACTGCTCCCAACACAGCAGGAGGAAGCTGCACAGGATACACATGGGATTAAAAGGTCACAGTGCACCTTGGAGGTGAACATGGTGGCAGGAGGAGGCCTCTGCACAGAACATGTGCCAGACTAGTGAAATGTTTGGACAGAGAAAAAGCCCTCAAATTTGCTTCCAGAACATACAGCATTTTGGCCAGAAGATTTAAATAGAGGATGGAGTCTCTGACCCTTCAGCTTTCCCACTCTCTTGGGCCAGGACCAGCTCATGGAGACCTAGTCCCACACATTGGGCCACACCTCTGGGACACATGCCCTGGCAGTGACCCACAGGTGCTGTGGCTCTGTGCCACAGGAGTCTGGGACTGTACCCATTCTCTCCTTCTGAAACCAATGCAGGGACGCATGAGTGGAACACTGGCTGGCCCTGGAGGTGCAAGTAGCCTTGGGCGCTGGGGACCTCATGGACAGAGCTCTGCATGAGATGGTCAGCAATGGCCCTGGGCCCCAGAGTGGGAAAAGCTATAGCAACACCACGGAGGCCCCACAAGCGTGCACTCCAGGAAAGGAGCCTGAAGCTGGAGAGCCACTGGCCTAGCAGCCTTGGGCTCCAGGAGGACAGATAAGGATGGAGCAGGGTTTCTAGACACCTACTCTGGTTCTGAGGGTGGCTGGATGCTTTTTGTGTTTTGCAAAATAGATTGGCCTGAAATTGGGGTATTCTCTGCTTCCCCAAATTGGGCAACCTCTTAAAAAAGAACTTTTTCCTTCCCCACCAATCTCTGTTTTATGACTCTGGTAGGTGGCCAGCAACCAAATCCCACTCTGTTCAGTGAAAAGACCTTGGTTTGAGTTCCAACTCTCTCAGCCCATAGCAGAATTCTTCAGTCAGGAAAATACAATCACCTACCTAGCGAGTCAGCATACTAACAAATCCTTGCCTTTTGTAGCAGGAAGATGATAATGCTTCTAATTTACAGTATTGTAAACTTTAATAAAGGATTTTTTAAAAACTTGACTACATAGATACTTTTAGTCTATCTGTGTGGGGAGGTAAGTTTTATGTACTCTTCTAAATCATACCCCCAGGGCAACCATTTACTCCACATGCAAAGGTGGTTTTGCTTATGAAGCGTGGGTGGCCATTACGATCATCAGAGAGACGAGAAAAAAAAAGAAAGAAAACTTCATTGACCTAGTTATTAATACAAAGTGAATGTTCTAATCAGTTATAAACAGATCGATATGTGGCCAAAAGGACACAACTCACTCCTGTTGCTCATTCTTCCTTTCTTCTTTTTTTAAATTAGCTTAAATAAAACATATTATTAAAATTAATTTGCCTGTATTTACATTTTTTTTAATTTTTATTTTATTTTAATCGTTATTCAAGTACAGTTTTCTTTTTATTCTGAAGTCAAGTGAAATATCCTCAGATTCTGTCTCACCCATTCACTCCAATAACAAGTTGGACTCTGACTCCATTCTGGCAATAGGGGACAGAAGAGCTATCTTTGAGAAACTGAATTTCTAAAGGAACACCTCAGCATGGCGTTAACTAAAAATAAAATGTAGCCAAACTATGTAAAACCCCTAGCCCTGCTCTGCCTTTTCTTCTCTCTATAGCATATGCCACTTGCTAACATCCTAAGGGTTTTCTCTATCTTATGTGATTACCATTGCTGTGCGCTCTCCCTAACAGTATGCAACATAAACTCTATTGGGCAAGTATATTTGGCTGTTTTGATTAACAGTGTTTTCAAAAACCTAGAAAAAGTGCTTTACATAAAGTAGGCCTCACCCACAGTAATGAATTACAGCTTACCCATACGGCCCATAGCGGATATGCGGTGAATGGAGATCTCTTTCCAGCAAGGGCAGCCACACCTCGCTGTTGGGGCATTTGGCTGCTGATAGCTGCTCACAGTTGCATCTCTCACTGGGTATTGCCTTCAGCTGCACGTGACTGTGCTGACCCAGATTACACATTCTTTAAAAATGTGGCCTGGGTCCAATGATTGTGTGATGCAGAGATACTTGTCCTCTTGCTTCATCCTGGGACAAATCTAAGGGACACACCAGCTTCAGAACTGGTCTGATAATATTAGGCCTCACTTGCAACTATACTGTGAATCAGCTTCTACGGCCTTCTGTTAACAGCTGCAGCTCCCCAGAGCAAACGGCTCTTTGTTTTAGAATCTGTTACCCAGTAATCCATTCTAAACCAAAATAGATAAGAAAGCACTGACTAATTTTTTCTTAGAATATTAGGGACGGCCTTAATTAATTATTGGGTAAATAAAGGGAGAAATGCCCTTCAAGGGAATGACACAGCATACACAAATGCAGAGAAACAGAAATATTGTATGTGTTTCGTGGCTTCTGTTTTCTGCTATTCTTCTGATGAACTAAGAGGAACTCAGGGCTTATAATCAGAGATCTGGCATTTCAATTTTATGGGTAGAAAACTAAAGAAGAAAATTGGAACATAAATTTTCCAGGCCAGAGGACATGTTTTATTCTTCTTCGTAATCCCTTCCCCTTAAGCCATTGCCACCTCCCTCTCCCAATGCCTCAGGATATAATTGGACATCTTAGACTCATCAGTGTTAGTAGTTGATTCAGTAAATGAAATATTATCCTAAGTGTAATAGATGGGTACTGTCTCCATTTATTAATAATACATGTTAAACAAACAGAGTAGCAGTTTCAAATTTATCCTTTAAGATTAATAACCTGAATATAGAATATCATCCACAAAAAAAATACCAGGAGAAAAGTAAGTTATATTCACAAATTCTATAAAGAAAAATTTTTATAGTTATTAATTTTGGCTACCTCTCTCGCCAACTGTATTCCACATCTGATAATAAACCTCTAAATCTATTCGTGTTTCGCCTTTCTTCCTTCCTGTATCTGGGCAGCACCTGAGAGCATGCATGCTCTGCAGAAGCGGTTACCCAGAGCTCTGGCAGGGTGGGAAGCATGGAAACTTGTTAGGAGCACAGCATCCAGAGAAGTGAGCTGTAAACCTTTTTTCTGGGATTTTATCTAAGAGAACTTTGAAAAACAGTGTACTTTGATGGTTTCTACACTTTTAAAATTATATAAAATTTAACCTATAATTTTTCATCATAATTGTAAATGGTTCTAAAGGATCATTTCTGCCAGTTTGTTAATATTGATATTTAAAAATAAAGCCTTCACATCATTCTCCTAATTGTTCCCAAAGGACTCTAAATGTATTTTGATAATCACCACCACCCACTGAAGAAATATTTGAGAAAGCTCTGTGTTTGTACTCAGAAATTTTAAAATCAGTAGTCTTTTTCCATAAGCTTGTTTCCATTTATTTCCTTCACATAATTTTATGCTAAATTATTTTTATAAAAATCTTTTTATTAATTATACTATCATACTCCCTGTAACAAAACCCAAACATATATATGGTATATGACTGTATATGTGCATATAAGTATACATACACATATATTTATATATATGTATTTTCACGTATATACAGAGAAAGAGAGAAATTAATTATTTCTCTAGGATAAAATTAAATTTTAAATATCTTGTAATTGCACAGAATTGATAAAAATTAGTATATTAACACTTTTGATAAGTAATTTAAACACAAAACTTTGATGGAGGTCAACCTGTTACTGATAATGGGTGAAGCTTTTCTTTTTCCATTTATTACTCACTGGTAGGAGGAGACAGGTTTCTATAACAATACTATTCCTTTTTCTGGTAGTTGTCAGTATAAGCACTGACAAAATGTATTACCCTAAATAATTAGGTAGAAATAGAATTTTCTTGTAGTGATGTTACTTTTGACTTCTTCTGAATTATATGTCCTCCACCCCTCAAATCACCCAGGGATCTAACATCAGAAATTATTTTATGAAATACAAATTGTTCCTACCTCAACTGTGTTGAAAACAAACAAAAAAAGCCACCAACTGGTGTTTCCTAGGTATGTGTTATTTTAGCAATATGTTTATTCAGTTTTCAGCATCTCTAGTAATATTTAGACTACCATGTGTGTGTGTGTGTGTGTGTGTGTGTGTGTGTGTGTGTGTGTTCCAGAGGTCCATGTTTTTAATTGCAATGGGAATACAGGTGATCGATTGGACAAGAGGTGGTGGGAAAATGGAACCAGAGGGAGCAGCCTTGTTCTTAGGTGGATCAATATCAGTAATGAGTACACATGAAAGTAGAACATCTAAAAACGATCTCACTTAAAACCATTTATATCTATGTCTTTATAAAGTCTTCTTATTTTCTAAGGATACTAGCATTCCAGATTGAACACTGCTGACCTGCTTTAAAATGCTATGAAATAGATAAGTGATTGCAAAATGAATGTGTATGAGTGAAAATTAAGATATTAAGCTTATTTAACTATGAATTATATTTTAATATTTTATTAAATAATGACTTATAATTTAATATTTTAAAAATAATCATGTGTAATTTTTAACAATCATTGTATAAAAAAGCTGAAACTTCGAAGGTATGGCTTTGTGGTCACTGAAATGAATAATTAATGAAGTTGCAATGACAATACATTTGGCAGACATAGACTTAAATTAATTTTAACTTTGGAGCTTTTGTTTTTCTTTTGTATTAAATGAATTATTTTTCTGGAACCTCAAACACTCTCATAAGCCTATGAAAAACTTATAGTCCCTAAGCACCATGCCTGTTGTGACTAATGGTTAAAATAGCCCAAGTCTAGCCTTGCACCCACTGAAGAAGAAAAAGGAGATATTGAAAATAGGTAAGGGCTTGAGTTTTAGAACTTTTGATGAGCTGAGCTTGATCATGACATCAGCCTGACCTGTGTATGTGACAAAGGCATGAGGGCCTACAACGAAAGAGCAAAGGGCAGAGAGAAGAGACGTAGAATACATTCAAGGTAAGATTTCCAATTTTGCATACAGCTGGTCAAGTGCTTCTTCAGCCAGTTAGTCTATATTAGTATAACCTAAGTGGCCAGTGACATGTTAGAGCCATAAATGGGAACAGAGAGCAGATGTCTTGGCACACAGATTGTGTTTTTTGGTATAAGAGGCCTCCATGAGCAGTGTCTCCCCATAGCTTAAGGAAGCTCTCTAGTCAAAATGTAACATTTGGAAAGGTTTTCCCAAGTTTAAACTTTTCCCAAGGTCTACCTTTTCCCAACCATTAACATCCAAGATCTGTGATTTTCAACCTTTTTCATCTCATGGAACACATAAACTACTAAAATTCTGAAGCACACCAAAAATATATTTTTTGCCAATATGACAAAAACACAGGTATTTTTTAAAGTTTTTATTTATTTTATTTTTACAGAGAAGGGAAGGAAAGGCAAAAGAGAGGGAAACATCAATGTGTGGTTGCCTCTCGTGTGCCCCCTACTAGGGAGCTGGCCCACAACCCAGGCATGTGCCCTGACTGGAAATTGAAGCAGCAACCCTTTTGTTCCCAGGCCAGCACTCAGTCCCTCAGTCCACTGAGTCACACCAGCCAGGGCAAAAAAAAAAAAAAAAAGACAGGTGTAATTTTGATTCGTTCACACTAGATGGCTATTGTTATGTTGGCTGTTGTAATTTTCTTTTATTTGACAATCTAAGGTCAGTATCCCCAACTAAATAGTCAGGTATTGCATGTTTTAAAAATTCTTGTGGCTCGCAGTTTGAAAATCCCTGCCGTAGGTTATCAGGCCTCCTTGAGCTCGAGCTGCACCTTTCTTGCCCATCTCAGTTCTAGGCAAACCTCACCATTTACAATCAGTATTCTTGCTTCCAGCCCATTGAACACAGTGCCCAAAGCCATGAGGTAGTGTTTCTCTTTGGCTCCACAATAAACTCATATTACCCAGCCTCAGCAGGGGCATTATCCATGCTCTCCTATACCTAGTTGGCTCTGTATTTTATTTCCAAATCACCTGGGCTCAACTTCTAAAACTATTTTAGTCCTACACTCATCTTACAATCCTCACTAGTGATCAATATCCTCACCTTTTGCCTCACAGATCACATAGCTTTTGGCATGTACTACTGTCATAGCATTTAATCATTTTGTATTATTTCATCCATTTTTACACTTGAGAAACTGCATGTAAAAAAGACAAGCAAGTAGTCCAAGATCACGCAGCTGGTAAGAGGCAGAGCCAGATTTAGAAGTCAGGTTTTCTAAACCCAAATTTGCAGCTCTATTTCATCAAAATTCTCATTTAAAAAACAATTTCCAATAATAAAAACAACTCCAGAATGTCAGAGTGGAAAGAGAATCTTCAGAAGGACATGGACTGAAAGCCCAAGAATTTAGAACTATGACCAGTAACCTTTCTTTGTTCTCTTTTCTTTGCTAAGTTAAGATAAATCTAGCATGATATTGGTTTGCAAAATGAAATGCATTCCTTCAATGTTAAAGACACCTTCTCTTGGATTGAATTGAAATAGCTAGTCAGGCCTGGGCTGGAGTGGCTTAGTGGATTGAGCGCTGGCCTGAGAACCAAAGGGTTCAATTCCCAGTGTAGGGCACATGCCTGGGTTGCAGGCCAGGTCCCCAGTAGGGGGCGCATAAGATACAACCACACATTGACATTTCTCTCCCTCTCTAAAAATAAATAAACAAACAAACAAATAAATAAATCTTTAAAAGATATAGCTAGTAAAAATGGAACTTGCTCAAAATCTTCACAACCTACAGTGTTTTTTTGTTTGTTTTTGTTGTTTGTTTGTTTGGTTTATGCTTGTTGTATTATTTTCATTTACCTCCTATTTCCTTTCCATTGGTATTTGGAGAAGTCTGACATAGTTATATTCTCACTTGCAAAGGCTAATGCAATCTGCAGACCTGGGGTTTTCAGCCTCTAAAATAACCTTCAACAGTCTCTATCTCGAAGTATTCACACATTTCTGTGATATCCTCCCCTTGATTAAGGGCTGGACTAACTGGCTCACCTCTGGCAAACACAATGCTGTAGTAGTCATTGAATGTTGCTTTCAATATGAAGTTCTAAACACTGTGAGGTTCATCTTGGGAGCTCTCTCTGCTCTCTCTCTCTCTCTCTCTCTCTCTCTCTCTCTCTCTCTCTCCTATTCACTGAAGCTTGTTTTTAGCCAAGTTAGTAGGCTTGGAAATTGATTCTTGCCCTGAAAATTTTCTCTCCCTTTACTAGTCCTTCTCCTCATTAAATAGTAATTTTTTAGGGTATAAATCATGTTCTCTCTCTCTCTCTCTCTCCTTCACACTGTCTAATGTTTCATCTGGCATACATTAAGTATTACATCATGATGTTTGAATCAATCATACATTTGTATGCTTCAGTCAGGGAAACCTCATTGAATCAAGTTGAAACAATTTGATGTTTCTCTTATTAAATTTAATCAGAACATTTGTAAGACACTACTTACAGATCAACATCTTTCAGGGACAAAATAAATGAAATGATGCACAAATACGCAGGTTATTGTTTTCTTTAAATAATCCATTTGTGGAATTTGCATAGGACCTAAACAAAAAGAAAACCCAAAGCACCTCCTTAAACTATCATTACACCTGCAGAGAAGTGTATTTCTTGCACAAATATCATTAATAAGTAAAACCAAGTGGTTTATAAATTCCCAGGTAGCATGATCGAAAATCTGATATAAAGATTATCATAAAGGACTTTATTTAATTTAACCAAAAAAATCTCTGACTTAATATCTTTTATCTTTTATATTTTTAATTTTAACAATTGATGCTGTGCAGGGAATTCTTTATGTTAATGTTATTGCTCCTTGGTTGTGCCCTAACACCATTATCTGCTTTAATGAATAATTTATTCCCTATTGAAAACTTCACTATGCCATTTTTACTGTATATAAATGAAACTTGGAAGTACAATTTAAGTTGGAAGAATTTGAGATTGTAGAGAATTCCCATAAACCATCAGAAAGTGCCGTGCTGGTGCTTTTACCAAGCGCTTGTGCAATCGCTTTACGGAAGGCTCACGTGAGATTATGAATTCTAGTTCTTTTGTAAAAAATATTGAGTATATTTGTTTCTTACTGCACTTTCATGCTGTGCAGTGACTACTTTTACTTCTCAATATTGAAAACAACATGGTATTTATTTTCTGCTGTAGTTTGAGAACCTAGATAGTCACTGTAAGGAAAGCTGACATTTGCTCTTCTGATGACATGTTTGTCATGGAAAGAAGTCTTTTCTAGTAAAAAAATCCCAACATTGGAAATGTAAATGTATCAACAAAGATGTACAAGTAGAATTAGTGGATTTTCAGTTCATTGCATCCTAAAAACTCAGTAGATCAAATAGTGGTGACTCACTCTTAGGAGAGAAGCTAATCAATGTTAGGTTTCTCAAAGTCCTAAAGTTTGCTCCCACCCAGACTATTTGCCCTTTCTGGTCCTATAATCAGGGATGGGCACATACGAGGGTAAAGATTTTCCTCAATGGGAAGAAGCTAGTTACCTTGGAAAACATATCAAAACTTCTTAATACTGAACAAGCATTAGGTTTATACCATATCGCATGAGCAAGCAGGACATTTAACAACACTCCATAATCAAACAAGCTATAAAAATTAACAATAAGTGTACCTATTCCAAGAAATGTTGCATTATTTCCTTATTGTCAATATGAATCTTGTAATCACTCATTTCCATCGACTGCTTTAGCTAAGAGGAAGTTCACATTAGATTTATAGCACAGCCCTGTCAGGGTAATTCACTTGGTTAGAGTGTCATCCTAATATACCAAGGTCGTGGGTTTGACCTCCACTCAGGGCACATACAAGAATCAATCAATGAATGCACAAATACATGGGACAACCAATCAATGTCTCTCTCTCTCTCCTCCCTTCTTCCTCTCTCTCTCTCTAAAATAAATAGATAGAAACTTAAAATAGAATTTATAGCACAACTGTATGATAATAATTTTGTACACTTGAAACATATAATTTATTAACTCATGTCACTCCTACAAATTCAATGAAATTTAAAAAAATATTTTCTATAACCTGCATTATCTGTGGATACATGTTACAGTCTGCCTTATTTTCTATGTAATCTGGAATTTCTCTCAACTTTATTTCAATGATAAATTTTAGTCATATACTATGTATTTTTAAAGTAGTTGAAATTATTTGTTACACTAGATAGAGAGGAGAGAGAGAAAAGAAGAGAAAGAAAAAAGAAAGAGGAGGAGAAAAGAAAGAAATGAAGGAAGAGTAGAGGGGAGAGGGAAGAGATTGACAGAAAAAAAGAAGTAGGCAGAAAAAAGAGGGGTAGTAGGGAAACCAAGATGTTAAGATGCTAGTCTCATTCACTTATCCTCGAAGACAGAATTGAACTTTCTCCAAAACTTACTGTAGTGATGTTTGAGAGGCAAAAGCCCTTTGAAACTTCCATGCTTTTAAAGACTTACTGTCTCATACCTTTGTCTGGCTCATTGCTCCAAGTTCTCTTGATTGCTGTCTTACATAGGTCAGATCTTTCATCAGCTTCCACTAGAAATCAGCTTCCTTTGAAATTTGTGTAGAACTGTTAAACACTTTGGAAGGGACTTAAGGTAGCATTCACATTGTAGAACTCAGGTAGTCCACAGTCTCACCGGCTCACTTCACCCCACCCTCGCTTTCCTCTCCCTTATTCCCATCTCTCTTAATAACAAAACAATTTGGGACAATTAAAACCCCCTTTTCTTGTCTTATGAAAAATAATTATTCTCATTTCCAAGTATTGTACAGCCCTACAAGCTAATTCTATAGACATGTAAAGAATTATCCTCTTCCTAAGAATAATTCTTGGCCAGTTACTAATGTATTAATAAACACATTTAATGTACATATTTAAGGAAGGAAGGAAAAGAGAGAAGCAACTGCTAATCAGAAAACAATATTGAGAAAAAAAAATATATATATGAAGTACTGAAGATATCAAGAGGCAGAATTTTAGAGCAGTTAACCATGGCTGGGTTCTAATACTCACTTCACCTGCTTACTAGTTTGGCAACCTGGAACATATCACTGAACTTTCCAATGCTTCTGTTTCCTCAAATATGAAACTGAGATACTAATAATAGCATTCAGCTCACGGGTTAATATGGGTCTTAAGTGAGATAATGTATAAAGTACTTAAAACATAACCTAGCTCTTAGCAAGCCACAGATAACAGTTAGACATCATTATTGTCACAAGTGTTATAATTATAGAAATCATGTTAGAATGACAAGAAATCCCTAAAGATGGGTGGGGGCTGTAAATATTACTCATTAAAACACTAATTCTAGTCAATATGGTATATATTAATCTGATTTATTAAGTAACTGGTAAAAAGAGCATATCCGCCAATATCCCCCCAAATATACAAACACACACATGATTTTCAACTACACTCAACCTAACCTAACTGTCTTGCTATCTCCATCCTCAAAAATCTTAATCATGGAAGAATGGATAAAAAACACTTTCAAGGTGGAACTGTGACCAGGAATGAAGGAAAATAAAATGGTGAGAGTGTCTTCTCTTCACCCAAATCTTTAAAAACTCTAGTTTACAAACCAATGTCTAGGTGAAGAGAAGACATACTTGCCAGTGAATTAATCCTTTCAGGACTGAATGTTTTCAAAGACCTCAGATGTGGACAAAAGGCTGACACAATGCAGGTGACCAGTGGGTTCTGCCTGTCCTTGAGGGACACTGTTTGGCTTTAGTGAGCTACTTCAGTTTTAGCCCAGTGGTGATTGTTTTTAAGATCTCATTATAGAACTTTCAGAAGTTCTTGGACTGTATCAAACAAAAAACATGGTATTTAATGCCATCTTATTCTTTGGGATATAGTGATATTGATGTCAATTGTAGCTGATTTTGGGTTCCCTCCTTTTCTCACTGTGAACATTATGGGTTTTTTGTGGCTTAGACCTGCCCTCATTCTCAGATTTTCATTTTTAACACTTATGAGTGAGTCAGAGGAGCTTTAAAATCATGACCTATCCAGTGAACTCTAAGACTTTCATTCTTTCCTAAAGCACTTTTTAGTCACAAATTTAAAGGGTGAGTTGGGGGTGGGTATTTAATTAGAACTTATGGCAATATCATCAAGAAAATAAAAAGTAATATTCTTTTGAATTTTCTTTTGTGCGGATAAAAATTGCAGCCTTTTCATTTCTCTTAGATGTTATTTTCAAGATAAAAGCACTGAATTTCCAAGCACTCCTATTGTCAGCTCTCTGGCATGTAACCCTTTCTCTTGAAAAATAAGAAAGTCAGAAATGTGCATAGATGCTTCTTAGCTGGAATCTGTGGCCGTGGCACTACACCTTCTCTTTTAAATATCAGTTTAGAAAGCCAGGTTTTGCCTCATTTGTATTCCCTACACATCTCTCCATTTTTGTCTACCTTAGGTCTTTTAAATTTAGCTTCAAGAAAAGTGCTGTTTTATAGAATCAAGTCCCCTTATCTTTGTCCCAAAAGAATTGTGTGCAATATTTGTTTCCCTTATGTTGCAATTTAAAACACACAAGAAACTGTGTTGAATACCATCACTCCAACTCTCATCTCTCCATTAAGGTATTCCTAAACACATTTTTATACAGGGTATAACGAAGGGATGCTAAACCTTTCTTCATTTTCAGCACAGCCTACCAGAATTCAGGCTTCTAAAACTAAGGAAGTATTTACTTGTAATACTCTGCAAGGTAAAGAGTTATAAAAATCACATACATATTTATGATGTTTTGTTCATAGTAGGCATTCAATAATAATTTAATGTATGAGAGGTAAATGAATGAGATTACTACAATGCTAAACAATCTCCATGTACTCGATTAGTCTGCTTAAAGTAAGGTGTTATTTTTTTTATTTAGTTATTTTTTTCTAAAAGCAAAAATTTGAATTGGACTCCTACAGCCTTTTACTCAGGAAAATGAGTATTTTTTTATAAATTTATGATAATCTGCCATTAAATTTCATGGGTCAAATTTTCCTACTTAGGATACTGGTTCTGTGAGTAAAAAAAATATCCAAATGATAAGGTGCATGATTTTTAAAAGAAATTTTCATACAAAATAAGCTACCCTAAATAGAGATTCATTGATCTAGTTTGGTTGTTGAATTTATGTATTAAACTGAGTTGATTAATTTTCAAAAATTCTACTCAGGAGTTATATGTCTTACAAACCATCTGAGGAGTTTAAAGTATGAAAAATATTCCTTATGTTTCTCTGATGTACCATTAAATTACGCTTGGTAATTGCTAACAGAGGGAAAATACAGAAAGAATGATTAAATATATTAATTTGAAAGGCACATAAGTTAAAAATAACAAAGTAAAAACAAACCTTATATTTTTAACTAGTCACCTATAGAAATGTTTTTGGCACCCAGAAGTGTCAGTGACTAGATGAAGCATATAAATCCTTCAGAAATTAAAAATTGAGAGGTCCCTAGCTGTTGTGACTCAGTGGATTGAACCACAGCCTATGACCAAATGGCCACAGGTTTGATTCCCAGTCAGGGTACATGCCTGGGTTGCAGGCCAGGTCCCCATACAAGACACACATTGATATTTCTCTCCCTCTCTGTCTCCCTCCTTTCCCCTCTCTCTAAAAATAAATAAATAAAATCTTTTTTGAAAATTGGGAGGAAGGTATCATAAAAATGGTGGTCTCTCAAGGAATTTAGTGCTTCTGCCCTCATAACTTTTATAAAAATAACTAGAATCCTTCCAAAAAAGCAGTAGCATATAAGCTTTACAGATTTTGCCCAAGATAGTTAAACAAATGAAAAATAGTTTTATGCATTTTTTTAGAAAATTCATTTTAGGTAGTGTGTGGCATACCTACAATTAATAAGCATAGTTTAGGTGTAATTTGTTGGAAAACTTTTAACATTTCTTTCCCAGTATTAGTCCTGAAAGAATTTTAGGAATTGTTGACTGGGTTTACTAATTTCAAATACTTCTTTTTAATAGTAATTTTTAAAAACACTTGGTTATATTTATTCCTAGGTATTTTTTTCTTTTGAAGCAATTGTAAATGGGATTGTTTTCTTAATGTCTCTTTCTGTTAGTTCATTGTTGGCATATAAAAATGCAACTGATTCCAGCCCTGGCTGGTGTAGCTCAGTGGATTGAGCGCGGGCTGCGAACCAGGCATCGCAGGTTCGATTCCCAGTCAGGACACATACCTAGGTTGCAGGCCACGTCCCCCAGCAACCGCACATTGATGTTTCTCTCTCTCTCTCTCCCTCTCCCTTCCCTCTCTAAAAATAAATAAATAAATAAAATCTTTAAAAAAAAAATGCAACTGATTCCTGGATATTAATTTTGTATGCTGGTACTTTGCTGAATTCACTTATCAGTTCTAGTAGTCTCTTGGTGGAATCTTTGAGATTCTCTATGTACAGTATCATGTCATCTGCAATGACAGTCTTCTTCTTTTCTGATTTGGATGTCTCTTATTTCTTCTTCTGTCTGATTGCTCTAGCTAGGAATACCAGTACTATGTTGAATAAGAGAGGTGAAAGCAAACATCCCTCGCTTGTTCGAGATCTTAAGGGGAATACTTGCAATTTTGTCCATTGAGTATGATGCTGGCAGTGGTTTTGTCATATATGGCTTTTATTATGTTTAGGTATGTTCCCTCTAGTCCCACTTTGCTGAGAATTTTTATTATAAATGGGTGCTGGATTTTATCAAATGACTTTTCTGCATCTATTGATATGATCATGTGGTTTCTATTTTTCATTTTATGTGAGGAATCATGTTTATCTATTTACAAATATTGTGCCAACCTTGCATTCTGAGAATAAATCCCACTTGATCATGGTGTATGATCTTTTTAACATAGTGCTGTATTTGGCTTGCTGATATTCTCACTGAGGATTTTAGCATCTATGTTCAGCAGGAATATTGGCCTGTAATTTTCTTTCTTTGTAGTATCTTTAGCTGGATTTAGAATTAAAATAATGCTGGCCTTGTAAAATGAGCTTCACGGCTTTCCCTCCTTTGAATTTCTTGAAATAATGTGAGAAAGAAATATGTCAGTTTTTCCTGGAATGTTCAGTAAACAGGAGGAAATAAGGAGGTGCTGGTCAAAGAGTACGCAGTTTCAGTTACGCAAGATGAGTAAGTTCTGGAGATGCAATGCACAACATAGTGAGATAGTTAGCAGCACTGTACACTTGAAAATTGCTAAAAATATATGTTAAATGTTCATGCCAAAAAAAGAAAGAAAAAGAATGCTGTAACTACGTAAGGAGATGGATGTCAATTAGTTTGACTGTGATCATTTCACAATGCATATGATATACATAAATCAAAACATCAAATTTGCACGTAAAAAAATAAAGAACAGCTAACACCTTGAATGAACCATATTTTAATTATACAACTGAATTCTGTTATTAAAATTTAAGTTATAAACCTACAAAGTTACGAACACATTTTGATTTTGGGTTTGAATGCCAATTATTCCTCTCCAAACACTGATTAACTTTTTAGCGAACACTAGTCCCTGGTTTTGTTTTCACTGTCTCTTTCTCTGTTATCATAGGTCTCATCTTCTGCAGATAGTGCTTCCTCTCTCCTACACCGGCCTGTGTCAGAATGATATCTTCCTTATAACTGAGTTCATTTGCATATTTCAGAACTGTCCCCAATTTTTTCATAATTGTTTAAAAACTTTATCTGTTGTTTTTAAAACAAATTGTACAGATGCAAAACAAATGAGATTTTCCTCTCTCACACCCTCTTAGCTGCTTGTAACTGCACCAGAGAGTTTCTGTTATTGCACCTCAAACAGTGAATGGGGGTAGGGATGTTTCTATATACTATTCTGGACTCTCTTCCATCGTTTCCACTTTGATTCCTTCATGATCTGCAGCATCCCATTTGTCTGTTTTAGGTCCATTTATGCAGGGCCTCTGTTTATGTGCAGGTATATTTGGGGAAGGAAAAGGGGAGTAAGCATCTCATTCATCTTCAAAGGATAGAACAACATCATGGCTTTCAGATTATTTATTAAATTTGAATGAACACTAGTTTAGAGTTTTAAAATAAAGAGAACATCCTGTCAACCATTTTGACATTATATCTAGAATACCAGTTTTCACTGCTACTCTTTCTTATCAGACCAACTCTTTAAGTTCAGTTATGACTCAGACCTCCACCAGCCCACCTGCCATGATTTGTCCAGTAAAGCAGGTGGCACTTGTTTACTCTACACAGCCTAGTCTAGTGTGCTTCTCATTCTCTATTTGTTTCTTATTTTTTAAAGTGAAACATGTTTATTAGTTGCTTGAAGGATTAAATCATGTCTTGTACCTGTTTCATATACTTCAATTACATATCTAAGATAGTGTAAAGCAAACAATAGCACTCAATAAACAATTTCTGAGTTTTAAACATTTTTGACAGATGATCTAGTATTATCAAAGCTCAACCTTTGGCTGACAGATACCCAAAGTAAAGATAATTCCCTCAATTGTCTTTTCCAATCACAGAAGCACAGATGGGATCCCTTCCAATCCACCTTTCTATACCTCCTGTGCATTTATTTTTCCATCACTGAACTTATGTATACACCTAAAAATAGTCTTCAACAAAAATTGCTTTCCGATTATTAAGGTCAAGTTTTTTTTTTGTTTGTTTGTTTGTTTGTTTTTTATCTAAAAGAGAAACTGGGTAATTAGAGAACATACTGTAGACAAATCAATGTAAAACTTGAACACATTGTCCTCAATGACTTCTTTCAATATCTGCATTAAAAAAAAGACTGGTAACAGTAGAAGAAGATACTAAACCCTGGACAAATTGAATTCAGTAAAATTTTATGCTGTTGCTTCAAACATTGGGCTTATGGAGGGTAGAAGGTCTCCACAACAATTTATCATAAATTATAAGAAGATAGTAGATTAAACCACTAGGGGTTACAAGACAGGACATTATCTAGCATTCTCTTCAGTGCTACAGTGAGATTATGATGCTAATAAGTCAGTTAATGTTTATATCACCTGTGTTTGAGAAATGAGGAATTCCTTCAATGATGTCTTTCAAATGCAGGTGTGGTCTGAAGTAGTAAAGGACTGGGTATGGGCACACCTAGACTGTCAAAGAAAAAGGATACCTAGAGTTGATGTTAATCTAGATTCACCAGTCAACCAAACTTATTACAAAAATTGAAGCCAAAGAACCATTTTTCTTTTTTTCTACTTTTATTTATTTTTTTGATCTCACGATGCCTTACTGCTGGACATTTGTTTTGACCCTGTGGTCTTTATAGTTGAGTTTATATTTGACATGAAAGCTTTTGTCCTGAGAATGGCCCCTCTAGGGTTTTAGCTAAAGTTAACCTCCCTGTATCTTCCCATTTATTCTGATATAATCCAGGCTATGTGACCTCAGCCCAAACATACAGAGCCCCAAATAGGTATTCCCATTACCTTTGAGGCTATGTAGGGGAAATTCAAAAGCCAAGAATTCAGTAGAATTTGGGTAAAAAAAGAATTTGGGTAAAATGTCATGGTTAAAACAGGGCAATAGATGTCACTTTGAGATTAAACAATGTGAATACTCAAGAAGAAGTCAAAGTTTACTGGAAGAAGACCTAGCAGCAAAAAGAGACAACATCTTAGGAAGACAGATGAACAAACTTACCATTTAAAGCCAAGACAAGAAGCCATCAGTCAAAATATACCAAACTAAACAGGAATAGTGTTAATATGCTTGTTGATAGTATACACTGGGATATTCTACTTGGAGGGTCAGGCAACAAGAAAAATTTAATAGTAGCATACTCATAGAACTGCAACTATAATCAAAGCTATGGGCAGGTGATCCCTTCCAATCAGTGTCCTTACCCCATTAAATAATCAGTGATTATTTACTGATCAGTGACTCTCCCAAGCACAAGGTGAGTGACTCAAGGACAGGCCACATGACCCTGGGCCTCTACTCTCATCTCTAATGCTGTAGTCAACCATGAGGCAAACATGCCACTCTCAGAAACCACATTAGCTAGTCAGTGGTGAACTCATTTTACAATTTGTTTATGTGTTTTAATTACTCTCACTGCATAATAAGTGATCACTAAACAAAAATATGATTAATGGACTTATGAGGTTATTGTAGTTTAAACAGTGCTATTATTATCTCTGATAAAGAGTTTTCAATTGGCCTGAAATGAAACACACACACACACAGAGACACATACACTTTTCTTGGGCTGATGAGATTTTTCACTTTATTTCTTTGCTCCTATGTTTATTTTCATCTATCTTCATTTGGGCATTTATGAAATGACTGCTCACAGATTCAGCTGGATGTGGATGGGGCTAGAGGAATGCAGTATGTGCTACTCTGAGACACAGAGAACCAGGAAGACTGAGACCCATGCAATTGTGATATTTTAATGGGGAGGGAGCTTCTGGGCCTAAACATTTGCTTCAACTCCAAGTATTCCAAACCCCTTCTCATTAACAATGGAAGACTCTATAGTAGATTAATGGGGAATGAAGGAGGCTTCATCCCTGAGGATCTCAGGATAATCCTCATGCTTTTTTCTTAATTAGGTCAGACCTGATATAGGTCTGAATTCAAGTGGAAGAGAGTCTTCCTCTGCAAACATTAAGCCAACATGGTGTGGGCCATGGACAAGAATTACAACTGTTTTCAGACCCAGTTGTGACAGCCAACTAAGGGAGTACTAAGGAAGACAAGTAAGAAGTCAGATTGGATTGATTGAGAACACAAGACAATTAAGTAAATAGCATTCACGATCATAGATAGGAGTCTAGTCTGACTTACAAGAAATTTAATTAACAGAATAGAATAGAGTGCCCATGAGGTAATTTTTTAAAACTATGTGGAAATGTCCATATAAACATTCAGTACTATGTAAAATAACTCTGATCAGTGTCATCCAAGGCTACAGATAAAAAGTTTGAGGTGGACAGAGAGAGAGAAAAAAAAAAAAACTTTGTAAATCCTAGAGAAAATTGTGGTAACATTTGAATCAGCTAGAAAAGCTGTTTTTCCTCCACAAAGGATGAATCCTTCTTAATAACAGTTGAGTCTAAGTCCACTGACCAGGATTTGCTCAGCTCTAGAAAAGACTGCGGAAAATATCATAGTGGGCATCAAAGAAAACAGATTTGTGAGTTTACATTTCTCTGAGGGACTTACTATCCTCCCTTTGGCAAATAAATAAACCCTCTGTCTGAAAATAACTTTTTAATGATTTAAAATTCAATATCATCAAAAATATATATCTGTGTGGGCAGTAATGTGAATTCAGCTCAATTCAACAAATATCTTGAACTTCCATTGTGTATAAAGCATGTTGTATGTGGAAGGATAGTAGACACACACAAGTATATATCACTTTAAGACTGTATTTTTTTGAGTTTTCTCGTGGACCTGAAGCAAGAAGACACCATTTGTCAATACATGCATATGCTCACTGTTTAATTAGTTTAATTGTGTGAATGCTAATGGGGATGAATTTAACTTGAAACAAGAATGTCTATTTCTTGAACAGTTCATTGTTAAACTGAGAGCCATAGTTTCTTCTAAATTTCAAAGGTAACAATTAAAAATATAGCTCCAAAAACATAAAATGTTCAAAAAAATGAAATAAAGTGGAAAAATAAGTTAATGTTGGAAAAAATAAGATTCGTTTGGAATTTTTTTTGAAAAGGTGGTGTTTTTACAATTGGTAGGAAGAATATTAAAACTGACATGTCACCCTTAACTTTGCTCAAAATAAGTGAATTAGTGTTCCATTTATTGACAAGAAAAGAAAATGTGAAGTTTAAAGCATTTAGTTTATTAAAAGTCACCAATACAGAGGATTTTGTCACAGTAAGTGTAAGTATATGATGATGAACTATCTGAAAGTTACTTATAATTTGAAGTTTGACAAATGAGTTTAACCTGGCCTACCTTATATAATTGAATTTTGTATTTCATATCTAATAAGTGTGAGCTTCTTGCAGATATGCTTTCAGTAAATAAAAATTAATTGAATGTAAATTTTTATAAGGTAAAATTGAATGTAAATTAGGTTTAAGAAATTCAAATTGGAAATTTTTATTGTTCTAGAATTCATTTTTTGATTATGTTAATTACAAGAACAGAAATAATCATGAATTGGGCTCTTACCCTCTGATATTATTCCATTATAATTAATAAGAGAGAGCTACACACCTTTTGAAAGGTAATGAGCCTGCAATAATACACTTCTCTTCTTTGGCTTTGAATGCAATCATAGTAGATTATAAATTAGGGAAAAAATACATAAAGCATCAGTCCATGAAAAAGAGGCAAGGACCTTTGTACTCTGAAAACATTAAGCTCATGGGAAAATATTTAAACTTGGAAATTATATGTGTTTGGCTACTTTGATTAGATTCAAAAATAGATGGAGCTTTTTATTGATTCCCTAAAAGTAATTTTAACAGCAGCGAAAATGTCTGGGAGTAAATTTAAGAACAAAGAAACTAAAACCACCGTACGAGACAGGTGGAGTTTGGAATTACTCAGATACTATCTGAATAGTTGCCAAGGGACTTTGATAGATTGTTTGAAATGCACAGTTCATTGACTTTCGGCAATTGTTTATGCATGAGTAATCACCACCTAAATACCCTAAAGGCTCCCTCCTGCCCTTTCCAGTCACTTTTCCACATTCCCCTAGGACCAACACATTCTAAACTTCTACTGTGTATTATTCTGCTTTTTCTAGGACTTCATGTAAATGAATCACGGAGTTTGAATTCTTTTGTTTTTATTTATATGACTTCTTTCACTCCACATGATTTGTGGTTCATCCATGCTGTTGAGTACTTGAGTAATTTGTTTCTTTTTTCTGAATATACCACAGTTTGTTTATCGGTATCCCTGTTTATAAAAATTTGGGTTGTTTCCAGCTTTTTGTTATTATAAATTAGGCTGTAATGAACATTCATGTTCAAATCTTTCTGTGAATGTATGTTTTCATTTCTCTTGGGGAAGTACCTAATTGCTGGGCCATAGAGTAAATATATTTTAGCTTTATAAGAAACTACCAAACAATCTGCCCGCTTTTCTATTTATTAGTTACTTTGTCAGTAATGATTTTATGATTTTAAAACTAGTTTATAAGCAACTTACTTTAATACAAAAATTCTACATGGTTGGGCGTGTTTTACTGTATCTTAAAAACTGGTAAAGAGAATTAGAAGCCTACTGTAGTAGCAGAATGGTGGCCTCCTAAAGATGTTCACATCCTAATCCCAGGGACTCCCTAACACCTATAAATACTATATGTTGCATGGCAAAGAGGAATTCAGGTTACAGATAGAATTAAGGTTGTTAATCAACTGACCTGAGATGGGAAGATTATTGTGGATTATCTGGATGAGCCCAATGTAATCACAAGGGTCCTTATAAGTGGAAGAGGCAGACAAAGAGGGAGGACCAGAGAGATGGCGTGAGAAACATGCCCCCAATCTTGCTGGTTTTGCTGATGGAGGAGTATGGCGATAATCCAAGGGGGGTAGGTCACTGCTAGACCTCTATTTAGAAGATGACTTCCATTTAAAAAAGCAAGGAAATGAATTACTTGTTAGAGCTGGTCTAGAGCTTCCAGTAGGAACACAGCTCTGCCCACCCTCTGATTTTATCTTGAGATCAACAGAACTAACTGCAACATAATAAATTTGTATTGTTTTAAGCCATTAAGTCTGTAGTAATTTCTAACAGCAGCAACAAGAAACTAACACATCTATGATAAAAGCCAAAGGAATTAAAAACATCATTTTGAATCTTTGAATTGACATTAGGACCCCAATAGTGATTATTTTGTACTATTCTGGTAGATTGACCACGTGTTTTATCTTTCTTGGCTCCCCATATCTAGTTACAGTATAAATTTTACTTTACCTGAAGGATGTTCTCTATCATATGTGGGGTTTTGGGGAGTTCTTGAATATGAGTATTGGTACTTCTCATGTATACAGGAAACATCCCAACTATCCTGTCTGAACATTGCTTTTTTCCTTCTTTTATCTTTTTTTTTTTTAGATTTTATTTATTTATTTTTAGAGAGGGAAGGGAGGGAGAGAGAGAGAGAGAGAGAGAGAGAGAGAGAGAGAGAGAAACATCAATGTGCAGTTGCTGGGAGACATGGCCTGCAACCTAGGCATGTGCCCTGACTGGGAATCGAACCTGCGATGCCTGGTTCGCAGCCCGCGCTCAATCCACTGAGCTACACCCACCAGAGCTCTTTTATCTTTCTCTCTCTCTCCTCTTTCTTTCTTTCTTTCTTTCTTTCTTTCTTTCTTTCTTTCTTTCTTTCTT
>PVIA01005615.1:0-111844 GCA_004024845.1 Tonatia bakeri
AATAGTATGGGAAATGTCATAAGTTCAAAAGAACTTATGACACAGGAACATGAACTAAAGGGGGGAATGTGGGTGGGAGAGGGTGTGCAGGGTGGAGGGGAATAAAGGGGGGGAATGGGACAACTGTAATAACATAACCAATAAAATATATTTTTAAAAAAGAAAATGCACTAAGAAGAGAAAAAGAAAGAATATACACCTGCCACAAAAAAAAAAAAGCTGCAAAAAAAATGAAAGGCCCTATCAAACATAAAACAGGAATCTCCATCCACATCGAGGTATCTTTTTTCCCTAATAGAAAATTAAAGGTAAGTTTCATGGGAGCAATGTCAGTGGCATGACCAATAAAGATACTGATAAAGTGAATCTTTTTAAAATGTTTATATTAAAGGAGCATTTATTTTAAAAACAAAAAAGAAAAAAACAATATTCATAGGTAATATATCCATAAATCTCTCCCTACATATGGAGAAATTAAGTGTCACTGATTGAGAGCCAGGTACTTAAGTACTGTGTGTAGTGGGTTGGCCGAAAAGTTTGTTTGGCTTTTTTTCCATGAGATGATTCTAGTAACGCTTAGTTCTCTTTAACTTCATTCGAAACAATTTTGTTAGATTGTATTGTGACAGCTGTTACATCAGCATGCATTTAAAAAACACTTATCAAAACCAGTGAATTTCTGTTTAGCCATTTTAATGTTGAAGATGGAAGAAAATATGTGACATTTTCAGCATCTTATGCTTTATTATTTCATGAAGAATAAAAACACAACTGAAAGAAAAAAAATGGTGCAGGTTCTGGAGAAGGTGCACTGACTGACAGAAAGTGCCCAGAGTGGTTTGCGAAGTTTCGTGCTGGAGATTTCTCGCTGGATGATGCTCCACAGTCAGGTAGACCAGTTGAAGTTGACTGCGGCCAAATTGAGACATTAATTAAGAACAATCAATGTTACACCACGTGGGAGATAGCTGACATACTCAAAATATCCAAATCAATACAGTTATTGATAAAAATGAAAAATGTGTCTTGGACCTCTGGTCTAGATGGCAGCATAGGCAGACATGGCTCGCCTCTTCACACAACCACATCAAAATTACAACTAAAATATAAAACAACCATCACTCAGAAACGTCAGAAATCTAGTTGAGTGGAAGTCTGACAACTACACAATTAAAGAAACCACACCCCTGACTGGCAGGAGGGGAACAAACAAGGACAGAGCTAGTCCCACACCCACATGTGGTGGATAAAAATTCGGGAGGGATATCTCAGGAGCAAGAAGCCCCAGCTGCACACCAGGTCCCCCAGCCCAGGGTGTCAGGAAGGTAAGTCCCCACAACTTCTGGCTATAAAAATTAGTCGGGATTGAATTGGTAGAAGAAACTGCTGGAGCCCAAAGCAGTTCCTCTTAAAAACCTATTCAGACAAACTTATTCAGATTTACTCCCTCTGAGTTCCAACACTGGGATAGCAGGTTGAAAGGCACCAGTGGCATGCATACTGGGAGGAATTGGGGTGTCTGGCATCAAGGTAAACAGAGGCCATTGTCCCTTTTCTAAATCCTCTCCCCACAGAGCCACTGGGCCAACAATCTAGTGCCGTATCTGAGACTCCATCAACCTAGCTAATACAACATGTTTGCTCTGCCTTGGAGATCTCCAAAGATCCCACCTGCCCCACCTGACTTACCCACCCACCCCAGGTCCTTTTCCATATGAATGGCTAGTCTTGACTCATGTTTCACAACTTCCTAAATTCTCTCAAATGGGAAACAGCTGGCTTTAGTGAGCTCCAGACCCAGCACCAGCAGCAGCCAGCCTAGAGTCACAGCTTGGCTTCACCTGACAATCTCCAAGCCCAGCACAAGTAGCAGCCATCTCAGAGTGTTCTATAGCTCAGATAGGGTGGCCCCAGGGAAAACAAAGGTGGGGGTTGACAGTGTCCTGCACCACCCAGGAAACCCCAAGGCTAGCGCACCCAGTGGGCTGCTACAGACCACGTTGGAGCACACCACCTGCCCCTGCACAGCTGATCCACCACAGAGGGCAGAGGTTGGTGGTCAGTGGTCACAGCCAATCCTTGCAGCTGACTGGCCTGAGTAAATACCTCCCACTGACCTGCAGCAGTAACCAAAGCTCAACTACAAGAAGGGTGTACTCAGACCACAAAGGGGATGTGCACACCTCAAGTACCCACCTTAGGTGATAGGGGAGACTATGCCACTGGATCCTACAGGTCACCTACTACATTAGGCCACACTATCAAGACACAGAGTCAAAGCTGCTCTACCTAATACACAGAAACAAACACGCGGAGGCTGCCAAAACGAGGAGACAAAGAAACATGGCCCAAATGAAAAAAAGAGATAAAAAATCCAAAAAAAGAGCTAAATGAAATTAGGATAAGCAATCTATCAGATGCGGAGGTCAAAACACTGGTTGTAAGGATGCTCCAGGAACTTAGTGAGGGCCTCAGCAGCATAAAAAAGATCCAGTCAGTAACAAAGGATATACGAATTGAAGTAAAGAACAACTTACAGGGAAACAACAGTAGAGTGGACGAAGCCAAGAATCAAATCAGTGATTTGGAACATAAGGAAGAAAAAACAACCAATCAGAACAATAAGAGAAAAGAAGCCAAAAAATGAGGACAGTATAAGCAGCCTCTGGGACAACTTCAAGAGGTCCAATATTTGCAGCATATGGGTGCCAGAAAGAGAAGAGAAACAACAAGATATTGAAAATCTATTTGAAAAAATAATGAAAGAAAGCTTCACTAATTTGTTGAAAGAAACAGACATGCAAGTTCAGGAAGCACAGAAAAGTCTGAAACAAGATGGATACAAAGAGACCCACTGCGAAATACATCATCTTAAAATGCCAAAGGTGAAAGACAAAGAGAGAATTTTAAAAGCAGCAAGAAAAAAGTAGTTAGTTACCTACCAGGGAGTTTCCAGAAGACTGTCAGCTGATTTCTCAAAAGAAAGTCTGCAGGCTTGAAGGGTTTGGCAAGAAATATTCAAAGGCATGAAAAGCAGAGACATAGCCAAGACTGCTCTACCCAGCAAAGCTATCATTTAGAATCAAAAGGCAGCTAAAGAGCATCCCAGACAAGAAAAAACTAAAGGAGTCCATTATCACCAAATCATTATTACATGAAATGTTAAAAGGCCTTATTTAAGAAAAAGAAGACAATCAAAACTATGAACAATAAAATGGCAATAAATACATACCTATTAACATTTGAATCTAAAAAACAAACTAAGCAAACAAGAAAAACAGAGCAGAATCATAGATACGGAGCATCTTTTGAAGGTTGGGGAGAGAGGTGTGGCAGAACGGGTGAAGAAGCAAGGGGATTAAGACATACAAATAAGTAGTTACAGAATAGCCACGGGAATGTAAAATACAGAATAGGACATGGAGTAGCCGAAGAATTTATATGCATGACCCATGGACATGAACACTGGCTGGGGAATTGAGAGAAGGGGGGTGCTGGGTGGAGGGCAGCAAAGGAGAAAAAATCAGGACAAGTGTAATAGTATAATCAATAAAATACAATTTTAAAAAGAAAGAAAAAAAATTTGTCTTTTATTTTACAGGAACTCTTAAGATCAGGAACCAGGTAAAGATGGCCAACCTCAGCTGTCATATTCAATGCAGTAAAGTCTAGACAGCAAAATGAAGAAGGAAAAGAAATAAAATGCACAAATCATAGAAAAAAGAAATAAAACTGTCCATTTTTGCAGGTAACATGATTATATATATGGAACATCCCAAGGAATTTATAAAAAATTCCTATAACTAATTAGTAAGTTCTGTAAGGTCACAGAATATAAGATCAACAAACAAAAATCAATCTGTGTATACTAACAACTAATAAGAAAAACTGAAATCAAAACAGTAATACTACTTACCATTGCACCAAAGAAAATAAAATACTTAGATATAAATCTAACCAAATATTTACCAAATCTGTATGCTGGAAATTATAAAATTCTGTTGAAAGAAATTAAAGACCAAATCACTGGAGAGACTTACTATGTTTCATGGACTGGAAAACTCAACATAGGAAACACGTTAATTCTCCTCAAATGGATCTCTATGTTTACCACAATTCCTGTCAACATCTCAGCATGTTTTTTTGGTAGACATAGACAAAACTATTCCAAAATTTATATGAAAAGGAAAAGTCCCTAAAAATAGCAAAACCAATTTTGAAAAGGAAGAAAAAGTGGTAAGAATCAGTGTACCTGATTTCAAAGCTTCTAATACAGCTACAGTGATGAAGACAATGAGGAAAGGAGACCCTCCCAGGGAACTTGCACGAGGACAGTGGATCGGTTCACAGAGGAATTGCAGCCACTGCCACAGCAGGAAGTCTCCAATATTCACGTCCTCAGAGTTTGGTATATTTGTGGACCAGGGACTATTTTGAGTTTCTAATTCTCCCCAGTTCTACGGGAGACGATTTACTATAGTTATCTTGGTCCTTTATTCACCGTGGTTTTCTGAGTATACTGAGAGTACAGGTTTTCTTTTTTGGATTTAAGTCACCAGAGGACAACAAGCCACAACCAGACCGGATGGAGAAAAATATACATCAAGCAGACATCCTAGACTCCAAGGCAGATGCAATCAGGGATGAGAATAGGTATCATCTCCCTCAGAGAGGCAGTGACCATATTCCCTGTAAAATGTATCAATAAGAAAAAGGAGATACCTGGATTTTGGGTAGCCAGAACAGTCGATTTTGCAGACACTGTTGGTTAGCATACCCAATACCTATTTCCAAACTCTTTCTCCCTTCCTCCACCTTTGCCAGAGAGTATGGAATAGCTAAATAATACGTTCAAAGCCTTCCTTCCAGTTAGGGGTGGCCAGGTGGTTTTGGCCATAACAATTACAGGGAAGTCTGCTGTGCTATTAGGCCTCCAGGAAGGCTGTCCATTTCCTGGTAAAATGAAGAGAGAAGTTCCAGTAAGGCTTCTGGTTTCCTGGTAAAATGAAGAGATGCTGCTGTCAATCCACACCCTTCATGGAACCTCAAACAGAAAAGTGGGGTGATGCCTTCGAGCAGGAACAACCATCTTGCAACCATGGATGAAAGGACAAGAAAATTCAGAACAATCTTCACATTCTTGTGTTGCTAAGACAGCAGATTCGTAATTCCAAACTTCTTATGTAAGAAAAGGAAGTCCTCATTTGGTTAAGCCACTGCTGATTAGGTGTTCTGTTACACACAATGAAAAGCACCCCTAATGAATACAGAGCATATTATGTAGTAATAATTTATTTTTAAATAATAATGATTTACTATTGCATTAATACTAACAAATAACTGATCTTTCTAAAGCCTTTTAGAGTACTTTCATAACAAATATTAATTTGATAGTATATGTTAAAACATATATTCTGATGTATTATTTAGTTAGGCTCTCTGGACCTCATTTCCTTTCTCTTATTCAACATGTAGTTTTAAATGCCTGTTATGTATCAGGCATTCTCCAGGTGCTGCACAAATAAAGTGATCAGGACTTAGTGAGGCCTCTGCTTCCATCCTGCTTACTTCCCAAAAGAAAATTTATTTGCAAAATGAGGCAGACAGGAAATAATCTCTCCTAAAGCCAACATTTATGAGGCAATGAACCTAAACTCAGCATATAACACAGGCATCAGAAAAAGAAACAATAAAGGAAGGGCCTTCAGACTACTCTTAATCAGTGAGTCTACGAGGGGGAAAAAAAGTATTAACAGTGAAGTTACAAGTTAAATAATTACAAAATAAGAGAAGTAGGAAGAGAGGTAAGTGTATACTTAATCCACATTCTCAAGTCCTACTCTGCCTGAAGGAACTGCAGCAAAGAAAACACAGATCCTAAATGAGACTTCAATGGATGGGGGAAAGGGAACACAATTCAGGCAGGTCTCTGGCACAGTGTTACTGTTTTAAGCCTTAGCCAGAAAGAAAATCTGATAAGCTAAAATTGGCCAAAGGGGTGTAGAATCTCCCAATTACAATCTTAATTATAAAACCTGCCTTAATTTTTTAACATAACAGTCTACCATTTTCTCCTATGATGATAATTTATAATCTTCACTCCAAAACAATCTGTTCATGTTACACTCTACCCAGAAGCAATTCACTGACTGTAAGTGTCTTACTTCTATCTAATTCCATAGGGAAAATAGATCTAAATATTACAAATCACCTAAGAGGGTTAAAATACACAGAATGCATTTGAGCCAAGTATGCCTAAATTCTTATTAATCAGTACCTGATAGCAATATATTGACTTTTTTATACATTACCTATGCAGCTTGACTCATTAGAAAGCCTAATTTTCAGGAATTTGTCATGTCACAAAGACATTCACTTCTCAAGTAATTAGTGAATCTCACATACATCCCTGGTGAGAACTGTGGGAAACACTGTAGATTGATCTACAGGGTCCAGCAGAAGTAAGGCCTGCCTGAATGTGGTTGGTAGGGTCATAATATGGGTGTAGTAATTTATAGTTTTAATTTGACCATTTCACCTAAATTGTCATATGTGTGCTTGAGTGTGATATTGTTATGCTACAGCATTACAAGCTTATGATTTTGTAATACAAGATTCTGTAATAAAAAAGGCTGTTGCTTGTGCCGGATCCTATACATGCCACCAGAATCCTTGTTCAATTAGTCAATGCAGAAAAGGTAAAATGGATGCATACTGGCTGGATACTTTAATTTGCCTGTAAAACCTTCTCTAATAGCTTTTTTTATATTTGATGTATGAGAAAACTCAGCTAAATTAAGGGTTTTATAGTATGGTCAAAATAAGTTTGCTGAAATGGAATATGTAACTATTTCTAGATTACAGTTACAAAAACATATACCAGTCTCATTTATGATTTACTCTTACAAAAAGCTCCAATAAAAATAAAATCATTTTCCCTAGGAATTAACTTTGTGTAATGTATCCAGAATGCTTCAGAGTTTTATCTTATGGCAACCAGAGTAAATATTGTCTTTTTTAATTAAGTGTGTTAAGTATTCTGAGAAATCATGTTACTACAGAAAACAGATAAACAGAGGAGATGAAAATATTTTGTAAACCATAACTATAGGATCTATACCAAAAAGCATAGAAGCATCAGAGACACAATTTTGTTTCAACAAAATCATTACTACAAAAAACTATTTCTATTCTACAGCCTATTGTAATACTAGTTGGTAATGTGAATGTAATAAAAGTCGAGCAAACAAAAAAAAAATTGACCTCCATACACTATACAGAAATATAGTACTATACAGAATTAAATATAGAAGCTTAGGTAATAAAAAAAAAGTTAGTCCTAAGTAATCCTATCATTTCAAATACATGTCAAATTTTCAGGTCTCATTTTCCCCCAATATTTTAATGTGGAAATGATTTTAAATTAATTTTAGCATTCAGATCTAATCTATTAAGGTCAAAGCCCAGTGTCATTTGAGTTTGTGGGGTTCGTGGTGGTGGCGAGTTGTCAAGCATTTGAGATAACGAGAAGTAGGGCTCTGTTTATGGAGCCTCGGAGGTGGTCAGCAGCTTCAGGCTGACGCTAAACATCTCTCTCCCAACCACTGGCTACCAGAAACTCACTGAGGTGGACAATAAACACAGACTCCACACCTTTTATGAAAAGCGAATGGCCACGGAAGTTGCCACTGATGCCCCGAGTGAAGAAGGGAAGGGTTATGTGGTTCTAATCAGTGCTGCTAATGACAAAGGTTTCCCCACAAAGCAGGGTGTCTTGACCTATGGCCGTGGGCCTGCTGCTGAGGAAGGGGCACTCCTGCTACAGACCAAGGAAGACGGGAGAGCGAAAGTACAAATCTGTTCGGGGTTGCACTGTGGATGCCAATCTCAGGGTTCTCAACTTGGTCATTGTAAAAAACAGGAGAAAGATATTCCTGGTCTCACTGATACTATGTCTTGCTGTCTGGTGTCCAAAACAGCTACAAGAATACACAAACTTTCCAAAATCTTTAAAGAAGATGATGTTCAACAATATACTGTGAGAAAGGCCCTAAACAAAGAAGGTAAGAAACCTGGGACCAAAACACCCAAGATTCAGCATCTTTTTACTCCATATGTCCTGTAACACAAACATCCGTATATTGCTCTGAAGAAACAGGTACTAAGAAAAATAAGGAAGAGGCCACAGAATATGCTAAATGTTTGGCTAAGGGAATAAAGAAGGCCAAAGAAAGACACCAGGAATGGGTTACCAAGAGATGTAGACTGTCCTCTCTGAGAGCTTCTACCTCTGAGCCCAATTAAAAATAAGATTTTTCTAAGCATAACAAATAAATAAGAATGAACATCAAAAAGCAGAGAGAGAGAGAGAAGTAGGGATCCAACTACATCAGAGGCAAAACTTTTATGTTGTATATACCTGATGAAGCAGCAGCTGGACACCTTATTATCTGCCTGGCCTGTTCCTGAGTGGGAAGATAACAGGGAGCATCTTCAGGAGGAAGGAAAAGTCTTAGGAAAAACAAACAAAAAACTATGAGGTTTTGTTATGAGTTCTCTTAACTGACTAATGATGAGGAAGAAAGACTTGGCAGTATGGCGAAGGCAGTCTCCACGGGTGTCAGCTCTAAACACTAGTACTACTTCACTCCTAAAAAAGAGTCTCTACCGGAAGTTGATCAGCCATTCCTTTTCTCATTCAAGCAGTCACCACAAACTACTAAATGCCTACTCATAACTTGGAAAACAAACTGCACAGGGTCTAGTCTCCAGACAAGAATTCTACAATAAACTGCATGTAAAAGGTACTCCAGGCTCCCAAAGAAAGCACATTAAGCATATAAATACATGTATATAGCATATACATATATGTTATATATGTGTACACATATAAATTATGTTATACATATACATACATTATAAACATATAGATATATATGTATATAATTTTTTGAGCATTTTTTGTGCCAGGCTCTAGGAGCTTTACATGTATAAATTTAATCAATTCTTACAACAGATAAGGCAAAAACATGGTTATCTCCATTACATAGATGAGTAACTTGATCTTAAATAATTTGGCCAATGTCACACATTACCAAATAGTAAAACGAGCATTTGAATTTAGAAATCTTGCTCTAGACTCCACAGCCTGAATCACCACCACAGCTTGTCAAATGTATTTAAAAGTACATCAGAATATATCAGTAATAAAATAAGGGCCTATCTGCAAACAGCCTAAGTGCCCATCAGTAAAGGAGTGTATAAAAAGGCTGTGGTACATTTATACAATAGAGTACTACATAGCAGTAAAAAAAGAAGAAACTCTTACCTTTTGTAACAGATTGCATGGACCTTTATTATGCTATTATAATAAGACTATTATGCTAGCCAGTAAAAGACAAATACCATATGATCTCATTCGCATATGGAATCTAATGAACAAAATTAACTAATGAGAACGATAGAATCAGAGGCAAAGAAACACGGAACAGACTGACAACTGTAAGAGGAAGTAGGGAGTTGGGGCTGGTTGAAAGAAGGTGAAGAGATTAGCCAAAAAACATATACTCTGACCCATGGACATAGAGAGTGGTGTGGTGATTGCCTGAGGGAGTGCAGGGGGCTTGGTGGAGGGGGAGCAAAGGGAAAAATTGGGACAACTGTAATAGAATAAATAATTTAAAAATGCCAAAGGAGAGTTCCAGCCAACATGGAGGCGTAGGTACAAACCCTTCGCTTTCTCACACAATCAAAAGGAGTATAACAACCAATCTAAAATCAATAAACTAAAATCACCAGAAAATCAAACTGTATGAAACTCCGACAACCCAGGAAATAAAGAAAAAATCAACCAGAACAGTATGGCAGACAATATAGGCTGACTCAGAAAAACTGCAGCGAGGTGGCTGGGGGGTGGGGCTGACTTTGGAGCTGGCGGAGCTGCGTGAAAGAGACTGACTTTAGGGGAAAACTGAGACTCAGAGCTGACTGTGAGTTACGGCCAGGGTTGCTGCGGTGGGAGATACTTTTGGTCTGACTCAAGAGTCTGTTGGAAAGTGCGCTAGAGAAGAACAGGTGAGCCACACTGTTCCCTCTCTGGCACCTCCGCAACAGGCAGCAAAGAGGGTTGCCCTGCCCAGGTGAATACCTAAGGCCCCACCCCTTTACCACCTATCAGCTGCACCAAGACAAAGAAATATGGCCCAAATGAAAGAACAGAGCAAAACCTCAGAACTAAGTGAGGAAGACACTGCCAACCTAATTGATGGAGAATTTAAAGCCCTGGTAATTAAAATGCTCATGCAACTGATTGAGCTTGGTTGAAAAATGAAAGAACAAATGAAAGATACCCAAAATGAAATAAAGCAAAATACTGAGGAAACCAACAGTGACAAGAAGGAAACCAGGATTCAAAGCAACGATTTGGAGCAAAAGGGAGAAATAAACATCCAACTGGATCAGAACAAAGAAACAAGAATCCAAAAAAATGAAGAGAGGCTGAGGATTCTCTGGGACAACCTGTAATGTTCCAATATCCGAATTATAGGGGTGCCTAAAGGAGAAAAACAGCAGCAAGAAATTGAAAACTTATTTGAACAAATAAGGAAGGAAAACTCCCCCAATCTGGCAAAGGAAATAGACTTCCAGGAAGTCCAGGAAACTCAGAGAGTCCCAACACATTGGACCCAGAGAGGAACACACCAAGGCACATCATCAGTAAAGTTACCCAAGATTAAAGACAAAGAAAATCCTAAAAGCACCAAGAGATAAGGAGACAGTTACCTACAAAGGAGTTCCCATCAGGCTGTCAGCTGATTTCTCAAAAGAAACCTTACAGGCAAGAAGGGGCTGGAAAGAAGTATCTGAAGTCATGAAAGGCAAGGATCTGCATCCAGGATTGCTCTATCCAGCAAAGCTTTCATTTAAAATGGAAGGGCAGATAAAGTGCTTCCCAGATAAGGTCAAGTTAAAGGAGTTCATCATTACCAAGCCTTTATTATATGAAATGTTAAAGGAATTTATCTAAGAAAAAGAAGATCAAAAATATGAACAATAAAATGGCAATAAATTCACAACTATCAACAAATGAACCTAAAAGAAAAGAAAAACAATGAAAACAAAAACTAAGCAAACAGCCAGAACAGGAACAGAATCAGAGAAATGGACACCACATGGAGGGAGTTCAGTGTGAAGGGGTGAGGGAGGAATGGGGGGAAAGGTACAGGGAAGAAGAAGCATAATTAGTAGGCATAAAATAGATGGGAAGAGATAAAAAACTGATATAGGAAACAGAGGACTCAAAGAACTTATATGTACAACCCATGGACATGAACTAGGGGGGTAGGGGAATGCTAGAGGGTTGGGGGGTAGGGCAGAGAGGGGATGAGAGATAAAATTGGGAAAACTGTAATGGCATAATTAATAAAAAACACTTTAAAAATGCCAAAACATTTTCAAAAAATAAGGATCTATTTATATTTCACTGTTCTGTTTGTTTTTTAGATTTACTTAGTTGTTTATTTTTAAAGAGAAGGGAAGGGAAGGAGAAAGAGAGAGAGAAACATCAATGGGTGGTTGCCTCTCGCTTGCCCCCTACTGGGGACCCAGCCTGCAACCCGGGCATGTGCCCTAACTGAGAATCAAACCAGTGACTCTTTGGTTCGCACACAGGCTGACACTCAATCCACTGAGCCACACCAGCCAGGATAGCACTGTTTTTCTTTATGGCAGATACGATGACTTAGAAACCAATCAAGCCTCCCCTATTAAATAACTAATATCCATCTGATGTCCTTTGTAAAACATACATAACAAACTCTTGCATAGCATAAAACAATTTTGAGTTGGTAAACTACACCAATAAGATTTATTTTCTTTTTTTATTGTTGTTCAAGTACCGCTGTCTCCATTTTCCCTCCACCCCAGCCACCACCACCCCCCACCCCTGATCCCACCCACCTTGGTTTTGTCCATGTGTCCTTTATAGTTGTTCCTGCTAACCCTTCCCCCTTCCCCCCACCACTATCCCCTCCCACCTCCCCTCTGGGTACTGTCAGTTTGTTCTTAATTTCAATGTCTCTGGTTATATTTTGCTTGCTTGTTTTGTTGATTAAAGGAATCCAATAAGATTTTATTGTAACAAGATTTGAACACAACACAGCAATTTCATTTTCCCACTAAGTTTGGGCAAGTATATTATAAAGGATCCCATTTTAAAGCCTTTAGTACACTGAGTAACTTAAGTGCTATAAAATAAGTCTAAGAAGGCAGGTAATGTTATATCATTATATCATAATTCATTCCCCACATTCCAAATGGATCATTACATAAACTTACTAGGTTGCGTTCTTTGTTTACAAAGTTAGTTTATATATTGATCATTACTTTTCAAAATACTAATAAGAAAATAACATCAATATCAAAAGATTTTTCAAAAATTATCATTCTTCTCTAATTAGGTTATATATTCACTATAACTTTCAACTCATTTGTTTGTTACTGAAAAACAAATGGGCTTTCTGCAATAACAAAATGTGACTACAACAATTTATTTGGAGAAAAGTTATGCTTGCTTTGCCCTGGAAATACACCCTTATATTTCATTGCCTCACTATCTAACACCTTTAATATATATTTTTCTTTCTCCAAAAATCCATACAAAAACAATATAATTAGTCCCACAAATATGCTTAGACACAAAGACAGTTTATTGAAAAAAGCTTGGCAAATGCAAGTGGTCTCCTTACAGTACCAGGTTAGTTAAAAAAGTAATCAGTGTGTCAGTTTCAAACACAAATGATAGCTAATTCTAATTAAGTTTCTTTATTTATAAAATGAGAGTTGAACAAAATATAGCTGAGATAACAATTAGATATTACAATTGTACTCAAATATAAATAGTAAATTTGAGTAAGCTATAAGGTAGAGTTAAAAAAAGCTTTGGGAGAAAAATGTATTGGTTAAGGTAAAAAATGGCAGAATAATACAGAATCACTGAACCTATCTTTTCCAAATCCCAATGAACTAAACAAAGGAAATAAAATTAGCAAAGAAAAGAATTACAAGCGTTCTAACCTGGGAAAGGGCCAAAAAATCTATAAACTTAAAAATAACATCTGGAAGCAGAATAAACAAATATAACTGAAAACAAAATATTTCAATTTTCAACCCAATGCTGGTCTCCACTCCCTTTGCTCACACTGTATAACCAAAATCAAAAAGCAATACTGTGAGAATTAAAAATTGAATAGGTAAAATTCTCAAAACATCTAATTGATAGGACCCAATTTTATTTTTTTTAAATCTTCAAACATATGAGTAAAAATTTAGAAAATAAGTATTCATGGACATTTGGTGGGATAGACTTGAATATTTAAAAAAAAGATAATCTATGGAAGAATGAAAATAATTCAGGAATGAAAAAGTCCTTATATGAAACAACTGAAAGTGATCGTTATACCCATCTAAATATAGAACCAAAACTAAACAACAGAAAAGGGTTTCCATTTTGCACAGGATAAAACTGTCACAAACTTGTAAAATGTTTTTAAAAATCACTTACAAATAGGAGATACAGAGAATTAGAGTTGAAGACATAGGTAAGAACCCATGTTTAACTTTATATTAATATAGATACACAGAAATACTTATACATATGTGTATATACACAGGCTAGCATACATATATGTATTTCCTTGATCTGCCATTTAAGACAGCAAAAAATAAATGACAAAGAGTAGCAAAAAGCACACTTAGCACCCAAACCTTGGTTCTAATACTTTCCAATAATAGGAACCAAGACTCCTTGGAGAAATGGCTGATTCTAGGAATGAGGCAAAAATATACAAATGAGCCTGGAGCATTTTGTAGTGCCAAAAAGTGCTAAACAATAAAAAAAATAGAAATTGTTAGAAGTACATCAAAGGGATGCAGGAGGAACTAACAGATCTCACAATGGCCAAGGCTAGAACAATTTAAGTAGCAAAATAAATAAAGTTGTGTTGGATTATAATCCAGAGTATAAAATAAATACCTATGCATCCATAGACATATTTCAAAAATGAATAAATTAATTAATAAAGAGGTGGCAAATCTCCCATGCAGAAAAATTCCAAATAAATTATGTAGATACTCCACTCTAAAGGAGGGTGCGTATAGTGACTTCCTTCAAAAGAGCAAAGTACAAAAGAGGGGGCAAGTAATTTAACAGTAGAGAAACCTAACACTATTTTCAGCAGATGATCAAGGTCAACATCAACAGTAACAAATTATGTTGACATGATATGTCGTTATGTGATATAATGTTATGAAAATGGCAGTTTACTTCTGTGGTCTTCCTCTCCAAAACCGATAACCCCAATATAATCATAAGAAAAATACCAGATACATTCCAAAAGAGGGACATCCTATTATATACAATGACCAGAAGTCCTTAAAACTGTCAAACTCATCAATAACAAGGAAAGTCTGAAAAACTGTCTCAGCAAGAGGTGCCTAAGGAGACATAACAAGTAAATACATGTACTGTTATATCCCAGGTGGCAACCTGAAACTGTGAAGGGACATCAGGTAGAAAACAAAGGGAGTATGGGCTCTAGAGGAATGGGGGGAAGTAAAGGGATTAAGAAATACAAATTGGTAGTTACAGAATAGGCAGGGGGACATTAAGAGCAAGTGTTAGAAATGGAGTTGCCAAAGAACATACAGGCACGACCCATGGACATGAACAAAGGAGGGGGAACACCACAGGCAATGGGGGTGCTAGGTGGAGAGGACATCGGGGGCAAAATTGGGACAACTGTAATAGCATAATCAATAAAAAAAATTCTAAAAATGAATATATGAATGAACTATGGACTTCAGTCAATAATAATGTATCAATATTGGCTAATTGTAATAAATATACCATACTAAAATAAGAGGTTAATAATAGGGGAAGCCATGAGGTAATGGAGGCACATATAGGAACTGCCTAGACCAAGGGTGTCAAACTCATCTTCACTAGGGGCCACATCAGCCTTGTGGTTGCCTCTGAAGGGACGAATGTAATTTTAGGACTGTATAAATGTAACTACTCCTTAACCAGGGGCAAGGAGCTTGGCACTGCCACCGGGTAGAAACAAAGTGCTGAGTGGATGAAACAAAGTGCTGAGTGGATAAAACAAGGTGCAGGGCGGATTCGGCCCACGGGCCTTGCTTGCCACCTGTGGTCTTATAACATCTGCTCAATTTTTCTTAAAGTCTGAAACTATTCAAAAATAATAATAAAGTCCATTAAAAGAAAAAATTCACCCATTATAAAGTCTAAAGTTCCCTTCCAAAAAGAAAAAAAATAGGTGTTAAATAGGCAGGAAATATAGGCCCAGTAAATATAAGTATGCCAGTTTTTTCATCTTCATGAACTCAACAGGAATTAGCAAATGCTGAAAAGTAAGAAAAAGCTTTGTACTCAAAAATATTCTTCACTCACCACACAGCATCTGTGTGACATTAGCCAAGATACTTAACCTCTGGAACTCAGTCTCCTCATCTATAATTTGGGGATAATATTCACTTGCTGCACAGGTTAAAGATGACATGTGCAAAGTTCCTACTGGGACAGATTCAACACAGTGTAGAAGCTTACCAAATGTTATAAAAATTCTACTTCTATAAAAATTCCTTAAGAATCTAGACTAATAATTATAATCAAAAAGTCTAAATTTAGTAGTCCCAAAAGGACGTTAAGTTTATACAAACAGAAAGTCTCTGTGCTCATTTCAGCAGGTCACACACAAAAGCCTTTTAGCTATCCTTTTAAATACATACTGCCTGCTTAATACTATTCCAGACTTTACCATTTCCCTCCAAGAGATTGAGGTAGTTCTGATTTCTGTGGGGTTTTTTCTTCAAATATAAACTATAGTTTTATATATATGGAAAAAAAGATTTTCAGCACAAATGTTGTTTTATGAATAGCCACATATGAACCAATAATAGAGCTAAAAGCCTACCAGAATAAAACTGAGAAATTCTGACATGGAAAAACTGAGTAAACTTGCCATAGGTAATGTGCTTATGTTGAACACAAGGAAGAAGGGAAGAGTCAAGTCAAAAAAGAGAGGCGTGACTACCTTTCCACTAAATCACTGATTAAGAGAATGTCCTTGTAACCTTTCAAAGGCAGTTGAACACACACAGAATTTAAGAGGATATTTAAAAGCCAAAGCAGGATATGAAGACTTCATTTTATTCAAATGACTAGATAGCAAATGAGACTAGAAAATGACTAAAAGAGCCAATAAAATAAATAAAAAAGTGCCTCTTCAGATTATGTTTTGAAATTGCAGGGCCCTTTAAAACCTAACCAGTCGAACATATATAAAACTCACTAGACAGTAACAGATTGTGTAATAAGGCGTATAAACATGCTGAAACTGGAGAAAATCAAGGAACTGTGAAATTGTTCAAAAAAAATTGGATATATGAATTGTACAAATAATATTTAAAATCTATACTCATTTTATATCTGCGAAGGATGTGGGAAGTCCTGGGGAATATACCAGTGCTGTGCGATGAAGATGGTTTCTCATTTTCCACGGTTTCATACATGTACAAGAACGTGAACCATATTTCAAGTTTCTGAGGCTGTCTTTGAAAACCAAATGAGGATATGATTGAATTATCAAGAACAAATCCTATGAGGTTAGCTCAGTTTTAAGAAGATTAAACTGAAAGAAAATACACTATCCATGGAATGTAACTGACAAATACTACAGAACCTACACTGAAATTTACAGTTCTGTAAAATGTACTCATCTGGAATAGTAGAAGTGTATTTCCTCACATGCAACTGACAAATGTGAAACTGGGCCCTAATTTTAGTGGTACAATCCTATCAGATAGGATTTATGCCCTGACACCCTTATTCTCAAGAAAGCAGTCATGAATTTGGTCAAAATATTATCAATTTCTAGCACTGAGCCATGTACACACTGTCAAAAACAGATTAAGGTGTATTTGTGTTCACTCCTCAGCTCCCATCAGTACATCTGGCTACACTTAACCACTGCTTACAATTCTGTTATTCATGAGGCCTACACACTGACCGCTCATTAAGTGGCCCACTAGTGAGCAAAATCACCTGAATACCTCTGCACTAATAAAACATCCCAACACCCATGCCACACAGAGGCAGGACTCTCCTAAAATTAAGCACAGGAGGAAACACAGCAACACAACAGGAGGGAAGAAAAGGGCTAAACGTGCTATGACCCTCTGAAGCAACGAATTACTGCGAAGAGAACAGAGACACCAAATCCTGGTTCCAGATGTTTCTTCTCTTGAATTTGAAATAAAAAGTCAAATATTTAACGTATCTTTAAAAAGTCCATATTTTTAGAGCTCATGAAGAAATTATATAAGGACCAAATGAGATGATATCTGGGATTGCTTTAAAATTCTTCAGCAAAAACAGAAATAATGAAAGGAAAGAGATAAATCTTAATTACTGAATTTGTTGATAGGTACAGAGGGTTCACTGTGTGTGTGAGAGTGTGTGTATGTGTATGTGTGTGTGTGTGTGTCTCTGAACATTTTCATAATATATAAGCGTAACACAAATATGAAAAAAAAATACAAATGCATACAGGAATTTAGTGTGTGCTTAAGCTGGCATTTCAAATTAGAGAAGAAACAATAAATAATAACTTGTGTCAGGAGAATCTGTTAGTCACCCGGGGGGTTGTGGAGAGCTGCATCCACACATTACACATAATTCAAAACAAACTACACCTAGCTCAAAGGTTTAAATGTAAGAAAATAAAAGCATTAAAGTAACAGCGGAAACAATGAATTACAATCATCAACTTAGAGTAAAAGAAAATAGTGATAAAGTCAAATGTATAAAAAATAATTGTTCTCTTCATAACAAAATCAACCACAGAGAACAACAAATACAACAAAGGGGGTAAACTGGAAATCACGTCATAAACAGTTCTTTTCCCAAGTAAAAAGTGTCTACAAATTACTGAGCATCGTCTAATAAAAAATGACAAAGAGATATGAATAGGTCAGAGAAAAAGAAACAGAAATAGCTCTTATGTGAGATATTAAAATTAAAAGCACTGAGCTACCACTTTTCATTTAACAGATTAACAAGGATCAAGAAAGACTAACAATATCGTATGCTGTCAAGGTTGTGGGGAAGCTAGCGAGCTCATCCACTGCTGTGGGGGGGAGTATAAACTACTGCAATCTTTATGGAAAACAATTTGGCAATACCTGTAAAATAATAAACTTACAGGCCCTGGCTAAAGAGCTCAGTTGGTTACAGCACTGTATCGACATGCCAAGGTTATAAATTCAATCCCCAGTCAGGGCACATACAAAAATCAACCAATGAATGCATAAGTAAGTGGAACAACAAATAGATGTTTCTCTCTCCATTCCCCTCTCTCCCTAAAAAATAAATAAATAACTTCTTTTAAATTACAAATTTATACACTTTTAATCCAGCAATTACACTATCAGGGCTTTACTCTACAAATATATTTATACATATGCCAAATGAAGCACACAAACATGCATGTGGGCATCCTTGTAGCATTGTTGGTAACAGCAAAAGACAAGAATAAAAACAAGAGGAAAGTTTGGAATAAAGGATCTGGTTAAATAAATTATCCTACATCCATACACTAGAACACAATACCACTTCAAAATATAGAAAAGGGAAATTTGTAATGAACTGGTAGAAAATGATCGCCAAATCATGTTTTTTTTAACACTGTTCACTGTATGATTCTTTTAATCCTCTGTGTTTGAAAACCACCATGATAAATGTTGAGAGAGAAGGTTGCTGACGATCATGATGGTCAGGCAGCTCTGGGAGCACTGTTTTTGGGGAAGGGAAGGTTCCTTCCAATGACTTCTGAAGGAGCAGCTCCCTGCAGCCTCCCTTGCACCCTGAATCATACTGTTAAATGAAAAGGGTATAAAACCATGTGCATGTATGCTAGCTTTAATGTCTTAGGAGGAGGCAAAATAAATGTGTGTGTGTGTATAACTGTGTATGTATATTTATTCCTATAAATCAATATCCTTCTTTATAGAGAGAAAAAGAAATTGTAATACTAGGTTTCTTCAGAAAGACTTAGTAGTTGAGGCAGATGGACAAGGTCTAATTACATTACACCTTCTGTAACTTTTCAATTTTGTGACATGCAAATAAACTATCCACTGAAGAAAAAAAATTTAATATTTTTAGTTATATCCAAAAACATGACAGGCCCTGGCTGGTGTGGTTCTGTGGATTGAGCGCTGCCCTACGTCGCCAGTTGGATTCCCAGTCAGGGCACATGCCTGGGTTGTGGGCCGGATCCCCATTTGGGGGCCTGCGAATGGCAGTCAATTGGTGTTTCTCTAGCACATCGATTTCTTTCTACCTTTCTTTCTCTCCTCCTTCCCCTCTCTCTAAAAACAAATAAATAAAATTTTTTTTAAAAGGCATGACAGTAATAGTAAAGACCAGAGTCTTGATTTCAAACACTATTCATTTCAAACTGAAATACATAACAAATGTATTGTCCTAGGTCACTATCCAAAATATACTAATAAAAGAATAGCCTCCTGAAACTGATATTGCAACTTTAAAATAGTCTTTAATCTGTTCTCACTGACACTATTAGAATATCTCCTGCATCCAGAGAGATGGCAGGCACAATCAACTGTCCATTATATCTGCTAGTCTAGATTATCAAGAAGCAATGCACAGTTTGCCTAAAATTTTTCTCTGCACTAAAGTAAGATGATGAAATAGTCACAACTAAAAGAAATTACTTGGTGGTAGGGAGATGTGAACTAACTCACTTTCTCTAGCCAGAAAAAAAATTCAACAAAAGCAAAAAGCAATCAAGTGGCTAAAAGAAGGTAACTTACAGCGGAGAATTCTGGGAAAATTCCCCAGGAGCAAGAAAGATGAGTCCATAAATCACTGATGATAAAGGAGTATAAAATTAACATTACACACATATAAATTCAAGAATATATTAACAATATGAAAATATGGCCCTGACTGGTGTGGTTCAGTGGGTTGAGCATCATCCTGAAAACCGAAAGGCTGCAGGTTCAATTTCCAGTCAGGTCACATACCCGGGTTGTGAGCCAGGTCCCTAGTTGAGGACATGCAAGAGGCAACCAATCAATGTTTCTCTCTCGCACATCGATGTTTCTCTCCCTCTTTTTCTCCCTCCCTTCTCCTCTCTCTAAAAATGAGTAAGTAAAATCTTTAAAATAATAATAGTAATATGAAAACATAGACTGCTGAATATAGACTTCTTTAGGTATAGTTGATGCATACATGGATTTGTAAACATGCACTAAAGTTAACTGCTATCACGCATATGTTAGTGTACCACTGTCAAGGGAATTACAGAAAATAAAGTAAAAAGACAAGTAGAAAATATGAGAGAAAAGCTAAAAGGCATACAGGACAAGTCCACCAAACTACACATAAAACAGAACTGCCAAAAACAAATTTATGGAAATTAAAAAAAAAAAAAAAACAGAAAAAACATCCTAGAGCTAAAACATGAGACTTCTGACTGATGATCCCTAGAGTGCGAAGCATGACAACTGAAAACTCATGCACACATGTAAATAATTACTTTCTGGTACTCCAAACTGAAGCTAAAGATAAGATTTTCTAAAAAGGAAAATAAGAATAGATACATACAAAGAGAAAAAAACAGTTTGACATAAGACCTCTTATCCATTAGATTGAGTTCTAAAGAGAAAGAATGACTCAAAAATCTAAGAAAATTATTTTTAATCTAAAAAAAGTATAACCATTTAACAAGGATGAAACATCTTCAGTCATGCACAAGCAGATATAGTACTACCATAGGCTTTTTCTGACAAAATTATTAAAGACAGATTCTAAGCCAATGTTGAATTTTGTTGCTATATTTCACTATCTTTTATATTGTGTTAATTTTCGTTTTCATCATCTAGATTAGATTTACTCAAGGAAGGGATGTTGGGAACCGCCCTGCCTGGTTTCAGAAGCTATAACCCCCCATGGCTAAGGCTGAGTGAGAGACCTTGGGACCATAAGCCACTAAGGAGACAAAGCTTATCTCCCTGGCAAGAGCACTGTCTCTGTCCACTTTACTTCACCTTGCCTGGCCCCCAGTGCATGACCAGTTAGCCAATGAAAGGTAAGATTCCTCAAGGGAGGGACAACCTAAGACAGGCATGATCACAGGGGCCCTCAAGGAAGGACTTGGGGGACTATAGAAAAAGGTGGTGATGGAGCCCCCATCCCTCGGCTTTGACATAGCCTGAGTCCTCATTTTGTCTGCAAGAGGTCTCCTAACTCATGGCTGCCTTACTTCCCCTGCCTGACTTAAGCCTGAAACAAGGCTGGAGGTGCAGCCCTGTGCTGGCAAGGGCAGGTTCCCTGGGGTGATTAGGCCTAAGAAAGAATACATAAAATCCTGTGAAACCTGCTTTGCTAATACCCTCAATTTAAATGATAAGGGTCCAAGCATGAAATGAGTTTGCTTCCCAAAGTTTTATGGCCCTTTAACTACCTGACCCTGACTCAGAATAAGCCCTCAGAGTTCTCTGAATGTTATCTATTGTTTAATCATTTCTGCCAGACAATGATTGATGAGCTTTCCATACACACCCTGCCTGTCAAACCAAGGGTCAAACCACGGGTCAGCACACTCTCCCCTTGAGAGAGTGGCCGTGCCGTCCCTTTTTCTCCACAGGACTCAGTAGTCCATGTGAATTTGTCTCATCTCAGCCATAACGCCATAGACACTGTGGGCCGGTGTCCACTTCAAAAGGAGAAATTTTTTAAAAAGAAAGAGAAAGGGAAGGAGAAGCCGGACCTGAAGGTCAGTTATCAGTCCTATGAGTTTGGGCATGAATAGGACACCAGAACAAAACATAGCCATATGCAATTTCAAACTCAAAACTATTTTTTTTTTAATGAAAGTGTTCTGGGGGGACAGGGATAGGTGGAGGTAAAAGAAAGCATACGGGGATAAATGGTGAAGGAAAAATAAAATAAAAATAATAAAGTAAAGTGAAATAAAACAAAATAAAAGTTTTCTAAGAGCCCAGGTAGAGACAGAAAGAGTGACAGCACACACATGCACTGCCACACACACAGACGGGGGCTTGTTGGACAACCCAGTGTTCCCCCCACCAATATAGCAATTCTGATATAACCCCATGCATGCAGTGCAGAACTTTATGTCACTACACAGATAAAGTCTTAGACATGAGAAAGAATCATCTATAACTGTCTAATAATTTTAAGACTTATTTCATTAGTACAAAATGATCACAAATTCAAGGCTATAATAAATCATTCTTGTAAAGGTTTTTGCCTCATTTTAAAAACAACTTTTCCAACTCTTATGCTAGCTGCAATCACAAACCAGACACACCAGTAGTTTGATAGCATTAAAAACAAAGCCTATTATGCCAATGTTTTTGAATAACTTAATTATGTGTTATTTATTTTTTATAATACATTACTCTTGCTAACAGGAGATAAAGATGCTAAACAATCATTATCATGTTCTTTCCTGATCTGGTTCCCCAAGGTAGCACTAGCCCCAACTGTTTGACTAAACCAGTTGTAAGTACTTGACTGCAGGCAACTTCAGACACATTCTCATTTTACTCCACGCTCACAAACTAAAAAATAACTGGCTTCCTCTCTCCTGGTTTCAATCATAGTTTTCACAGATGGTGCTGTTAAATGAGGAAGGTATGTTACTGAATCTAACTAATGACTACCCATAGGCCAGCATCAAAGTGTGCTCATATCAAGGACATAACACACTGGATTTCATTTACTCATTTCTGGAAAGAGGAGAACATAATACAATGCAGTTATATAAAATGATACTAACTTGGAACCAAGAACAACCCTGAAAAGTAGGAGCAGCTCTTCAATTTCTTAAAATTTTCAATTTCCTAAAGTATACAGAGTATACCACAGAAAACAAATTTACACAAAGTGCCAACTTCACTCTCATAATCAGTCAAAAAGAACTACTTTTATTAGTTCAGGAACTTTCTCCACTCTGGCCACATGCTTTAGACATTACTGGAGCAATGATACTGTTTATATGGACACTCACCTTCCCTCAGTAAAGCTCTGTGTCCAAATGGCGATGTGACAGAATCTACTGCACACACGTGCACTCACTTCAGGGGCAACAGGACACACTCAGACCTAAAGGACGATGAGCTGTCTCAACACATCATTACCTAACATTCTTAATGAAGTGGGCATACACAAAAATACACATAGGTATTAATGTGTTCAATTCTACCCTATTCTTACAACTGCCTCCTCCCAAAAAAAGGGGCAAAATATCTATAGTCACTGTCCCCTCTCCTAAAAACTCTGCTTTTTTAGTGTTATTTAAATAGTGCTTTGGGATCAGATGGTTTTATTTGGGAAAAGGGGTTCTCTGAATCTTTCTTCTATAATGCTAAGATTATGACCCCAAATGTCATCTGATATAAAAATCTATGATAATGTATGGCTCATTTAATAAAAATGCATAATTGAATGATTAAAATATACATTTAAGAATATGTAACAATTTGCCCTGGCTGGTGTGGCTCAGTGGATTGAGTAGGAGCCTGTGAACCAAAGCGTTGCCGGTTTGATTCCCAGTCAGGGCACGTGCCTGGGTTGCAGGCCAGGTCCCTACTGGGGGGTACACAAGAAGCAACTACATACTGATGTTTCTGTCCCTCTCTTTCTCCCTCTCTTCCCCTGTGTCTAAAAATAAATAAATAAAAATTGTTTAAAAAGAATATGTAACAATTTTATTAAAAACATGTATATCGCCCTGGCTGGTACAGCTCAGTGGGTTGAGCTGCAGGCTGTGAACCAAAGGGTCACTGGTTCGATTCCCAGTCAGGGCACACACCTAGGTTGTGGGCCAGGACCCCAGTGGGGGTCACGTGAGAGGCAACCACACATTAATGTTTCTTTCGCTCTCTTTCTCCCTCCCTTCCCTTCTCTCTAAAAATAAATTAATAAAACCTTAAAAAAATGTATATCATATTGACAAAATAACTGTAGGCATTTCAACCAAAATTATTAGTCACAGTAATGGGGAAAACACAAAACCTAGGCTGAACAGGCTACTCAATCTATACTTCCCTTTTTCTGTTAATTTGTTGACAAGAAGAAACTGACAAGCTAAGAACTACTTTCAGTTCTTCACTTTTTAGTCTTTACCCAGGAAAAGAAATCTTTATCTATTACCTTTAGGAAAAGCAACTGTAAAAACACAACCAATGCGTGTGATGAGATAGGCAAATAATACCTGCCTACAAGTCAAAGTTCCAAGTACAATACTTCCTTATTACTTGCTAGCAGTGACCTTAAGTAAATGTACCTAAACTCTACAGGCCTAACTATCTTCATCTTTAAAATGAGATGAATACCATATACCTCTCAGGATTTGTCAAGAGGACAAGATGAGATAACAGTTGTAAAACACCTGGCACAGAGTAAAGCCAAATAAATAAAAGCTCACTTCGTAAGACTCATACAGCCAGAACACCCTCCAAATAGTGAGAGACACACAGCTTTGCAATTTTCACCCTACACTGGAATAAATTCTATAAAAAGTGTCATGAAAGTCAGCTTTCTTTCCCATTTCATATCCAGCTTTTCTGCAGCATTTCAAGTGTAGCCTAATAAATTTTCTAACACAGACTAAGCAGATCTTAAACCAACAAACACACACAGAAATGTATCCATAAGATGACACCATAGGAACACTGTGCTTCAAGAGCTCCTCTAGTCAGTCTCCCCTTTGCTAACCCTGCATTTATCTACAAAGGATCCTTGGTGCTAAGATGAACTCCACTCCCAGACTTCTCTATTACCTTCCTGAAATCCTACACATTCAGCTTCTCCGTGCGCACAAACCTGCCGAGGCAATCAGGTTCACCTTAACTGCTTTCTCTCTATGTTCTACAACTGATAAAGAAAACATGTGGAGAGACACAAATCTTAAAAAGAAAATACCTTGCCATGGCTAAGAAAGAGTTATAAATGATTAAAAATAGGCTCCCATTATTCCAAAAGGTTTTCTTTTAACTTTCTAAATAATCAACAGGGTTTTTCTATTTAATCTTAGTCTACTGACTGTTACATGAACATGTGGTCTCAAATACTATACTAAAGCTCCCACCTGAAACAACAAAAAAAGTGCAAAATATGTGTAAAACAACCATTTTCAAGACACTCACTGAACACCTCAAAATGAAGGACAATAACCCCTGAGAAGGAATACAGATGAGGTGGTCATACAGCTGCCTCAGCTTATTGCTTTGACAGGGCTTCCGAGACGGTCCACAGGAGTCTGTCTTGAGAAGACAAGCATTAAGTTTGGGGAAACCAGGGTTTACTCTGGTTTGCAAGACAGAGTACCAGAGAGAACAGAGCTACAGAGCAAGAGAATGTCAGCTATCCACAGAAGGTGCTCTTCAAATATTCAGCTAAGTATTGATCAGTGCATACATGTGAAAGAATGACCTCAAAAGAACAGAGGTAAAATGCCCAGAGATCACTCAGAGCAGGAATGCCAGCTCTCTCCAGCCAGCTAGGAAAAATTATTTCGTGATTCACAGAACCTGGTGTAGAGTCCATAGAAGGGTCTTGCTCCAGTAGTAACCCTTGATTAAGCATCATTCCATCATGCTCAAAAAGATCAAACTGCTTCCAAGCAATTTAACTGCATCCCAGAACAAAGCTCAAGACTATTTATAGCAATATAAAAGTACCTAGTATCTGACAAGATAAAATTTACATCTAGCATCCCACCAAAAATTACCAGGCATGCAAAAGCTAAGGAAAATAAAATCCTATAATGAGGAGAAAAATCAGTAAATCAAAACTGACACAGATATTAAAATTAGCCAATAAAAACATTAGTTATTATTATTAAAACTGTATTGAATATGTTAAAAAAGTTAAGCACAGACCTGAAAGAGTTTTTTTAAAAGACCCAGATTAAAGCTCTAGAAATTAAACTATCTCAGCTGCTCTGGGTTCTTTGCCTAGCAGAGTGATCCAAAACCTTATTCTTGAAAAATCTGAGTCTAATCATTCTGCCCGTTGTTTGCCTGGTGTTGTATTCCATCGACCTTTACATTTGGGAATGGAAGCACTAAGAAGTACCCCAGAAAATCCCCTGGATTCCAATTTCATCTCTATGACTCCATTACATAACAGTAACCCAATTTCCCCTTGGTAATCAGGACCAATCACTCCAGCAGGTAAATCAGCCTGTTTTTTGGCCTGTAGGTTTGTTCAGTGGCATAAAGATCCTAGAACAGCCAAGTAGCAGCCTCATCTGCCAATTCAATGGAGCCATTGTTGTGCTGATTCCTATCAGAAACGTTCTTGCACTGGGACTCAGATCTTCCAAACAAGCAGAGCTTAGTACTCCCAGGACAGGTAGCAAAAGTTCTGCAAGTGGGTTATTAGGTATAATAGTTAAGAAACAGCACTCCCACTTCCATTCCAAGTAAATTATTAGATATAACAGAGAGAAAAGCTATGTCTGATGCCTGTCTCCCAGAGCCATGAATTCTGACTACGGGAAAGACAGCACCATCTAATGCAAAGTATATGCTGCCTCCTATAAAACAAGACCCACATCATTTCGTGGTATTATCTCTTAACTGGTGCAGAAATAGCATATTCAGCAATCCATTCCACCTTTCAATTAGCCCAACCACTTTCAGGTAATAGCACATGCGGCAGGACTGGTTAATTCCAGTGAGTCAGTTCTACACCATCTTTGTTGTGGAGTGAATTCCAATCAGAGGCAACACAATACAGAATGCCTTGACAGTGGATAAAATATTCCATGAATTCACAAATGGCGATGCTGACAGAAGCATTATGGGTAGTGAAAACAAATTCATTTGTAGAATATTTGGCTATTCCAGCAAGGATAAATCTTTGCCCTCTCCATAATGGAAGAGGCCCACTGAAATCAACCACTAGCAGAAGGCTGGCTGGCTCCCTTGGAGAATAGTGCTACATCAGGGACTCAACGCTGAACTGTGCTGTTGGCAGATTAGGCACTCACTAATAGCATTAGTCAGGTCCAGCTCATTAAGAGAAAGTCATATTGTTGAACCATGAACCCTCCAGTCCTGCCAACACGGCCATTTTTTCATGGGCCCCATGAGCAAGTTCTAGGGCAGCAGGAGAAAGAGGCCAATTGACATCCACAGAGTTCATTATTTTGTCCACCTCATTAGTAAGAGTTTCCTTTGCAGTAGATGCCATTTGGTGGGCACTCACAAAGGACAAAATCTTTTTCAGTCTGTGGATATTCAGAGTAGTCCATCACACACCTCTTGTCTAGACTTCTTGTCTACAGGTTCTGTTCCTTCCAACCCTGACCATATGGACAAAACATTAGCAACTATCCATTAATCTATGTAGATCTTTATCTCTGGTCATCTCCCATTCCAGAGTAGACAACAAAAATATACTGCTCAAAGTTCTGCCCACTGGCAGGATTCCCCTCTGCCACTGCCATTCATGGTCAGTCTTGAGTGGGGCTTTAGTGCTGCAGTGCCAGCTTTTGAGTGCTACCAGCATAACATGCAGACTCATTTGTAAACCAGGCTCAAGTATTTTTCTTCTTTGCTCAACTAGTCATAAGAAACTGCCAGCAAGCCATAAGCACAGATTAAAGGAAAGGAAGCAATGAAACAGAAGTTGGCATCAAAGGCATATGAGCCACTTGCTCATATAACCTATTTATACCTTCCAGATCTGCCCGAGTTTGGTCTCTTATACTACATATACTATTTCTACTTGGTAACAAAATGCTGCTGTTCATTCTTAATCTATAGCTAAGTGGTTCAGACAACACCCAATTCATGAGTGGAAGCTCAGGCCGCATGGCCACCTGGTATCTATCTCACAATTAGGCATTTAGTCTCTCTCTAGCAAGGCCCAACCTAAGCCAGGAACTGTTTCTCAAAAGAAGCATCATTATCTGCAAAGAAGGCACAGATTTGCTACCAAATTTTTGAGGTATGCCCTGTGCTTCTCTTATTGGTGCTTGCCAGGAGCAAATAATAGGGAGAAAAAGGAAATTGAAAGGAGGGAGAAAAAAATCATAGACTACAACCTTTGCTCACAATATCCTCCTTGTTTCTAATCACAGTGGGAGCAAGTGGATACCACTCCCTAAATCTACACTCTTCTGAGATGTAATCAGTACGACAGGACTACAGTCCCAATCACGAAAGGAGACCCAGAAAAAAGATTAACAGTGAGTTTTTCCTTTTTGCCTTGAGAAACTGGATGTTCAAATTAGAAAAGGGTACAGCAAATATGATTAAAACGAACTAGGAGGCCAAGATGAGTACAAAGAACAGAGTGCCTCACTGCTCTAAATCCAGCCCAGGCATTCGCATCCCAAGGAAATAAGAACAAGCATGTGAAGCTGCCAAATCTATCAGTAATCTCTGAAGAATCAGGGAGAAAAGAAATACGAAAAGACAAGAGGTAGGCAAGTATTCCAATTTTCCAAGCCAAAGTAAATAGGGTAACTTGTCTATTTACCATCAGTCCCAAAAGACTGTAATTATAAGATTTTAAAGATGGTTTAAAACCACCTCAGAAAGAAATCACTCCCCAGTAGGAAAAGTCTGAAATCCTGACGACCAAACACTGGCAAGCTAACCTCATTCCTTCCTTTCTACAGGTTGGTAGACCTTCCTGAATAAACTCTACCATGTGAAAGAGTCTACCCTCTTAGAAGCTGTAGTGAGATCCAATCAATTAACATCCATACTATAATTTGAAAGAAAAAAATCTAAAGAAAAATAGTTAAAATTCAGTGCTCACTGGATGTTAGAGCTAAAAGGAGCAATGGATTTGTTCAAAAACTTTTCCTTATACGCTAACATAGCCATATAATGGGAAGCAGAATGACATATGATAGATCAAATCTGTTCTCCCACACTCAGCAGGCAAGAATCTTTAGCAAAACACTTCATCTCTTTAAGACACAGTTTTCACATTCATAAAACAGTCTAATAATGCTACCTACTTCATAAATCTCTTTTGGCGATTACATGTAATTACATGAAAAGCTCTTTGCATCAGCACCTCTTACACAGCAAGCCCTCCAAGTTACATTAGCTACTGTCATTAACTATCAGCAGCCCCAGTCTTGAGCTGGGAAATAAACTTTTGCATTGCGTCTTCCTACCTCCTTTCTCAATCATGTCTAACCATCTAGTAACCCAATAATAATTCTGTATAACCAAAAACATGGAAGGAGAATAGTGAAGAAAACAGTGCCGGAATGAATTAACAAAATCTGGATTCCACACTAACACTAATTAGTTCAATAACCCGGCACACGTTCCCCCACCCTCTAAGGACCTCAGTTCTCACAGCTGAGCTGTAAGACACATTTGAGATCAAGGCCATCATGAGTTCTTCACTCCATCTCAATTCTACAATGCAATCACCTCATGCTAAAGTTTTTAGTGTTGTGTTATCAGTACACCCATGTAGATCCTCCCAGATTTCTGCTTATATCCTCATCATCACCTTATTCATCCCTATCAACCAGCAGCTCACCAGCAGAGGAGAAGCTTTGAGAGTGCTGATCTCCTCTCCTCCAAGGACACATTTAAATCAACTGTTTACTTTATTCCTTCCATTCATTACACTCAAAACTTCAATCGCCATTTAACATTCTCCTCAAAAACACTTCTGTTAAAACTTAATAAAAACCTGTTATCCTCAAATATTAACTTATCTAAAAGAAAAAATAAGAATCATTATCATCTTCATGAGATGGACCCCAAGTAATGCTGTCCCCAAGTGATCAATGACATTGGATTAACCTACATTAACTCGAAATTAAACAAGTTGTCACCATCTGCATTTAATTGTGTTTCTGCTCTTTCTCAGAGGTACTTAGTCTTTTATAATCGTGTGCAAAGCATTCATCAATAACACTGATTTTCTCAGTAATGTGACCTAAGTATGGACCAAAGGGAGAGTAAGGCAGGAAAAAGACTAAAGACTTAACCAATACTATCCAAGGGAAACTGCCAGCTCCCCCGGAGGATCCGGGATCAATCTAAGAACATACTGTTAATCACTCAGCACACCACAAAATTTGGGAACGAAAAACATGCCAAGTTTCAAAGAAGTATGTCTCACTTTATACAGTATAACACGCATCCTAATCTAATATTGTACCTAAAGTGGATTTTACGAATCGAATACTTTAAATACACTAAGAGTGCTGCCTAGCTAGAAGTAATTTATAAATATTGTTACAAAAATTAATAAGTACTATCATATATTATTTATACACATTCAAGATCTTTTGTACTTCAATAAATTTGCTCGAGGCAATCAAAATTTTATACATAAAAGTAAGTACCTTGAGTATTATTTAATTACCATCTTATTAAAAACTTATTTTCAAAGGCTTAGAGACCACTGTTAATAAAAGGAAAATAATGAATAAAAATCGTATTATTTAAGAACTGATATTTGTTCAGTCACCACCTCAAAAGTAGGATCATCCTGAGGTCCTAAAAAGAATAGTGACTTCAATGAAAATGGCAGAACCGAACCATTGAAGCAGAGGCCTACCCAACTGCCTCACATACTTAACCAATATATTTACAGTAGGTTTAACTGAAGATGGAAAAGGTAAAATAAGAGGTGTGATTTTCCTCTGCCTTTACAAATCTGAGGCAATCTCTGTTCTAAGAAGTAATCGACCTTTGTAAATAGCCAGGAACTCCATCTGAAAAGGTGATTTATTTCAGCTCACCGCCCCCAGTAAACCTTTACATATGCACACACCCATACAATATTTAAAAAATAATCACCTTCTCCAAACAACATACAAAAAAATACCAAATGATTGCGAAGTTGCCTGTTAATGCTAGAATAAAGCAAGAGCCAACATAAAGTGAATAAAATTAGTGTAAATTCTTTCAAAATTATAAAACAAATCACAAGCCAGTCCCCCTCCTGAATGATCTCCCTTCCAAGAATGAGATTATGAAGAGGATTTGACACAGCACAGCTGCTAGGATTTGAAACACGCGATCCACTGTCTCCAGTACGCAAAGGCAAACTGTCAGACATGTTCTGACATTCTGACATGATAACACAGCTAATTTTGAGAAAAGATTATCAGTATACCAAATGTGCTTAGATTAGTTTTCATCATGACAGTCAGAATCTCAAATGCTACATAAGGAGTTAACATTTTACTCACTATACATAACTTGAGCTATCAAGATCAATTTTATGCAAAACGTTCATCAACTGTAAAAAGAGTTGGGTTAATAATCATAGGTCTAGATTCAATATGCAAATTAGACCTTAATACCTAAGACAGAGTTATCCTGAGAACATTGCCTGTCACAGCACCTTTTTATTTGGTACACACTGTAATCTTCCATATCCACAGCATTTGAACTCTGAACAATATGCAAAGACAAATGAGCCATGTCATTATGCAAATTTTACCAAAAACTCCTTTGAGAAACACAAATAAAAAATACAGGTGGTGATACTTGTATAAAGCACCCAGTGTTGCGTGAGCGAGTAAGTTTGCATAGGATGGGTCAAACAGAAACAGTCCCAGAAAGGCAGGTCTCCTCCAGGAACTTTCTCTTCTAAAGACGAAACAAACATGTACAGTCAATGTGAACCAATGGGGGAGGGGCAGGGCACGTAACTGAATGAACTAATTTTCAACTCTAAAAATACTGTGACTTTGTTCCTTCCAAGTTGTTATCTAACACCTAATACTTACTATCTATACTACCTTATATCTCTGGATTTCTACTTTTTAAAATATGATAAAGGGAAGAAAATAAAGAATTGTATTTGTTTGCATTTTTACAAACTATGAGAGGATACAAAAGAAACTATTTTTTTTAACCTAGGAGTCTATGAGATCTGAGCAAATAACAAATTCTGACAGGAACAAACATTTGCCTTAAATCTTTTTATATATTAGGTATTTTAAACCATGTAAGGATAGAACTCATTCTAAAAATTAAATAAAATAATGTGACAATATGACACAGTAGCAGAAAATATTAACTGCAGAAGTTAAAGATGGGATTTTAACATTCCGAGAGGCTGCAATTAAATTTAGGAAGACTAAAAAGCATTAAAGATATTTTAGAGTTACAGTTTTATAATTAAATAAATTCAATAAGTCCTTTGATATATATAAAACTCCCAGAGAATGAGGCAGAAATGCTAATATTTAAGTATAAGAAAAATAAATGTCTCCTTTCATCTTCCTGAGGCAGAAACCTTATAGCATATAGTAAATACATTTTAATTATCTTTTTTCTCAGTACTAAAGACTAATTAATTAAGAGTTGATAAAATTAGCTATTTGAAATGTTTAATTTTATTCATTTCATATGTATACTTCAATATACACAACAGCCCTTTCTCAGTGGGCCACTGTTTATGAGTTTAAAGCATGTGTCTATGCCCATGGCAGAAGGTCACGTCATTAATGACTTGCTTTAGCAAGATGTATCAGACACGTAGCACATGCCATACTACATGTAAAAGCTCAGCTGTACTCTCTTCAAAAATGGCTGCAACCTATTTTTCAGTTATCACTATGCAGCCCTCAAAATCAATATTAAGCTCAGTAAGCTGGGGTTTCAGTTTAGAAATAATTTTGCCTTCTAGGGTAAAGAAAATCAGTATGTGAAATTAGCAAAAGCAAATTCCGACACAAAACTAGCCCACACTACAGACCGTCCTAGATTCCAAATTATCCAGTGCTTTTTATAGCTATTACCATAACAAACAGAAGAATTTAAGGGAATGCAACTTCATCTAACAGTGCCTCTGGAACTCTTTTAATCATATGCCTTTGCAGCTTCTTGAGGCCCCCATGCCATTACTCTGAAATAAAAGGACTGCACTATTGTGTCTGCACCGTAACTCCAGCCTCCATAGCAACTCACGACAGACAGTGAACAGAGAGGAGGGAACAACAGATAGAAGATAAGGAGGGAGAGAATGTTGCCTTAACACTCACATCCATTTTTAACACTCAGGGGTGGAACCTTAATGATCCCCATCATGTTTCTCTCCCAGGCTGCAATTAAGAGGCACTTCCTTTAATCATGTCTAAAGCCCTGAATTCCAAAAGAGTTCCTCCTTTTAGAAACTCTTTAGATATCCATTTAGCAGTACAGAGTTTGGTATTATATTAAATTAAGGAAAAGGTATGGGTATCACAGGATATTCAAGAAGAAGAAAGTGTAAGAACTACAACTACTACGAAAAAAAAATTAAGGTGCCCTCCTTTGCCCATCGCAGACCATTTACATTTCCCATCTCCAGTCCTCACTACGACTGCATTAGGTACAACACAATACAATCTTCAGTTTAAAGAGGAAAACTCAGACTCAAAGAAAAGCAAGCTGAGAGAGTCCCATAGTTATTAAATGACAAAGCAAGAATTCAAACCAAGAGCTATCCCTTGATACTAATAAGAACAATGTACTAACAGCAGAAGCAGCTACCTACTACGATTGCACTGTTTCTTCTCAAAACACTCCTCAGTGCCTTAAATATTTTAAATTCATTTGTTAGTCATAACAAACACATGTAATAGTACTGTTATCCTATTTTACAGATGGAAAAACTGGGTATAGGGAAGTTAAACAACTTAAGGTCACACAGCAAGTGAGGAAGTGGCTCTTGAACTTAGGCAACCTGGTGCCATCACACATCCTTACCTACTTTCTTTCCTGTACCACCTCTCTAAAGCCTAAAATAAAGCAATGCAATTCTAAAGTCAGTGGACTACATTCTTAATATTTCTCCCAATAAGAGAAGAACTACCTAATAAAATAAGAAAGCATTTTTCACGGTATAATCTTTTTTCTGAAATTCAATCTCACTAATGTGAATTAGGAGGCCCTCCACTTTCCTAAGTAACTGAGAGGCAAGTGAGGAATAATTTTCTAATCAAACAAGAAGCACTATAAGATTCTGAATGTTCAATGAGGATACCCGCCCAAAGAAACTTGAGAAACAATCATTATTAATTACAGAATTAAAGAAACAAAAACTCTATTACAAAGTTAAGCCTTCAATTTCATTGGCTTTCAGTAAGAGTATCGATTACATCTAAAATCAAATAGGAAGCAATCTGAAACTACTACTTAGATCGTGTGTGTACAAAGGAGAAAACAGAAGCAAACCTTCATCACTGAATTAAAAGTTCAACATAAATATCGAAGATATTATGATACATATATTTCAACGGCTTTGTTTAATGGTACATAGCCTGAAAATTCATAATCTGTGAAACTGATCACAAAATGCAAATTTCTCAGTGTAGCAGAGTAGACAAAAAGACCACCAGTAATTTCACAGAGGGCTACCTGAATGAAAACAAATAAAAAGATACCTTTTTGTAGTGACATTTTTAAATATTATTGCCTGGGCCAAGGCTTTGATTCATGTAAAACCACAAAAGAAAATCCCACATTATAAGATTTCAAATTTTTTATTTCATAAAACAAGTACAGAATCCTACAAAACAAAAATGGATAACAGCTAAACTAGACTCAAAACATACTGATAAACTTGAGCTTTCCAGTCTAGTCAAAGAAAATAACCACTTATTCTTAGGACCATGATATCTACAACAGTAGCAGCAATAAAATGTAAAATAGATGAAAATACATACTTAAAAAAAAATCTCTTCCTATCCCAAGCACCTACCTACTTTAGTAGAGGAGCAGAGCTGGAAAACAATAAACAAAGTTCAAAGTATAATTTTACTAATTCTGCCTCCAAATTTTTGAAAGACTGCCAAGGAGACCTAAGCAAAAGGGGGAAAGTTTTTAAATAGAAACCCCCTCACAGTCATGGAAAGTAGGAGGGCTAGAGCAAAAAACTGAAATGGAAAGAAAACTTCAAAGAGATTCTGTAATCGAAGATGCCTTATTCCTGACTGCCTCATCTCAGAGATTAAAGAAGATTTTTAAAGGTGTTCACGGACACAGAGATCAAACATTTACAAATCTTCACAATTTTACAAGTCCTGAATTCAAACGTGGGCTCGGAGAAACAAAAGTAACATGGGCGGCTGGAAGGAAAGACGGATTTTCCTGGGTGAGGAGCGATGCAGAAGGAAGCTTTGAAGAACATACTCTGGGGATCGGTGAAAATAAAGAGGATTTTTGAACAGCCCATTCATCATCCAGAATACCTAAATGAACCACAAAATGCTATGAAAAGGGAACTAAGGCGCAGCTTCAACGTATTTCCACTGGACTTTAACAAGTATTAAATTCATCAAATACTCATACAGTATCTATTCTGTAGCAGCCCAAGATTATCTGATAAACCTAGTTAATGCTTCTTTTTTTAACTGAAAGTCTCAACATAGATTTATAATTTTTGAAAGTTTGTGGACAATTAATGAATTCGAATTGTCTCAGCTTCCTACAGAACTCCCATCCCATAATGAGAAAAAGAGGAGGGAAGTAGGGAAGAAAATCGATTCCTATCATCAACAGCTTGGAAAACAACAACTGCTAGGAATTACACAGGTGCTCCTGGTATCAAGGACAACATTTCTTAGTATAATCTTTACACACCAACCTCTTAATTATTAAATAATTAAATATACTATCTAAAACGCAACAGAAGTAAAGCTGAACTTGAAGAACTTTTCACTACTTTATTTTCAATCAGTGGACACTACGATATTACCGTATACCCTGAGAACGCTCACGTAAGCGAGAGCATCTTATACACCTTATTCATCTTCATATCGCCAGGCCCAGCATGGTGCCCACCACATAATAGAATGCATATGCTCCTTTGGTCACCTAAATGTAACAACTATTGGAAACAAGGTAAAACTAGAATAGAAACTAGACCATAATTTTAATCTCTCTACTAAAATTAAATTTCTCTTTATTCTTTGAGGCCTAATTCAAACTTCATCTTCCCTATGTAGCTTCCCTAAGTCTGGTGCTGAAGTCATTACTCATTTCCTTGTAACTATAAGAAATCTTCATTCATATGCCAATAAGGGTTTATCACCTTGACTCCAGTTACTACTCATTAACTAAATATTTACTGAGTGCCTATTATAGGCTGGCAACTGTTCTAGCCTCTGGGTGATAAAACAGTTTCACTGCGTGAGGCACCTGCTCTCAGAGAACTTACATTCGAGTGGGGAAGAAACAGATCATGAACAAATAAATACATCAGGTGGTCACCATTAGGTCATTACTCAAAGGAAATGAAGAAGGTTAGAGACAGCGACTGAAGGAAGGGTGACATATTATAGAGTGATCAGGGAAAGACCCTCTGACAAGCTAGTATTTGAGCGAAGACCTATAAGGGGGATCACAAGTGCATACCTGGGAGAACATTCCAGACAGAGAGAACAGCAAGTGTGAACACATGCTTGGTTTATTCAAAGAACAGCGAGAATGTTAGGGTAACAAGGGCAGAAGTAGATGAAGTCAGAAAGGAAAGTAGTCATGATAAAAGTCTTCATCTAACCCTCACAAGTCATGATATAAAAACTCTGGCTTTCATTCATGTAGCTATTTACATATAAATTAAAAATAAATAAAATTCACTTCCTCAGTAGCATTAACCACATTTCAAGTGTTTAATAGCCACATATGACCAATGGCTATCATATTACACAGTGCGAAACAGAATATTTCCATCACTGACAAAGTTCTGTTGGACAGCATTATGAAATGTGAGCACAAGAGAGACATAATCTGGCTTAAGAGTTCAAAAAACTTCTGACTGCTATGTGGAAAACAAACTAGGGCAGGGGAGAAGCAGAGAGGTAAATCAGACACCTATTATAATCTAGGCAAGAGAATGATGTTGGCTTAGACTAAGGTTGCTGCCTAAGTAGAAGTGTTAAAAAATGGTAGGCCTGCCCCAGCTGGTGTGGCTCACTGGACTGAGTGCCAGCCTGCGAACCATGCCTGGGTTGCAGGTCAGGTCCCCAGCAGGGGGTGCGTGAGAGGCAACCACACATTGATGTTTCTCTCCCTGTTTCTCTCTCTTCTCCTCTCTGAAATAAATATATAAAATCTTTACCAAAAAAATGGTAGGGCTCTGGGTGTGCTTTAAAGGCAGAGACAACAGAATTTGACAAAAGATTCAATGTTGGATGTGAAAACAAAGAATAGTTATTCATGATTCCAAATTTGGCCCAAGCAACTGAAAAAAAAAGCAAACTCCCTTAACTGAGATAGGAAGACTATGGAGATTTGTCAGAAGACTAGATGTTTTAATCATGCTAAATAGACATGTCTATTAAATATCCAAATTCAGCCCTGGCTGGTGTGGTTCAGTGGATCCAGCACCAGCCTGCAAAGCAAAGGGTGGCTGGCTCCATTCCCAGTCAGGGCACATTAGTGGGTTGCAGGCCAGGTTCCCAGTAGGAGGCGTGCAAGAGGCAACCACACACTGATATTTCTCTCCCTTTCTCCCTCCCTTTCCCTCTGTATAAAAATAAACAAAAAATCTTTTTAAAAAATTTAAATATCCAAATTCAGATTATATATGGGCAGAGAGTCCAAGGCTCAAAGGAAAGGTTAGATTTGAAAATATATATTAGGAAAGTGTCAACATACAAACAGTACTTAAGGGCTGTGATGTTCCATAAAGTTCCAAATGAATGAATATAGGTAGAGAAGAAAAACAAAGTGGTGCCTGGGGAGCACTTTAATGAGGAGGAACAAGCAAAGGTGATGGAAGGAACAGTCAAAGAAATCGAAAGAGAACAATAACCAAGAGGGAACGGTGTCTAGGAAGCTCAGTGAACGTATTTCAAGAAGATAAGAATGATCAGCTTTGTCAAATACTAACAGAAAAAAAAAGATAAGGACACAGAAGTGACAGTTGCATTTGGCCATACAGAGGTCACTGGTGAATCTGACAAGAGCATTTTAAGTAAAGGTGCTTGACTGGAATAAACTGGAAACAGAAGGGGAAGCAACAGGTGTAAACAACTGCTGAAAAGAAATTTTGCTACAAAAGAAGAAAGAAATGGTATAGTTGGAGAGAAATATGGTGTCAAGGAAAGAACTTATTTTACAATAGAATATATCACAGAATGTTTGATGATAGGAATGGTCCAGTAAAGAGGGGAAATAATTCAACAGAAAGTAAAAACTGTAGGAGCAATGTCCTTGAGCAGGTAAGAGGGGATAAGTGTACCAATGACAGAGCTGTCCTCAAATGGGGGCATAGACCATTCAATGAGTGCAATAGAGCGACCACTGAGCATGTGCAGGAGGCAATATTCATGCGGACAGGTAGATCTGGTGTTGGGGATGTGTGGACATTCTCTTCTGATGGTTCTGAATAGCTTCATGCTTCACTAGATTGACTGCTTTTCGTCATCTTTATTCTCCTCATATGAGCAAACTGGCATTCATTAAATTATTCAAGAGTTCTACTGAACAAATACATTTCTTAGAACCACCTAACCACCAAGTGACCTGAGCTTCAGCCTTAACTTGTGCAGGACTCAGCACTCAGCTCTGCACTGTGAACGCTCAACACTTCACAGGAGAGAAGGTGTCTTGCCATCACCAACTGCAGGCCACACCACAGCCACAGCCCCTCCCCACACAGTGCTGCTCTCCGATGGGGGTGGGAGGTTTGTGTACTTTCCAGCCTGCATGTGCAGAAAGTCCTTTCTTCCGACTGGATTAATATCACCAAATGGCAACTACGGTATCCACTTTTTCTGACTGACCCCCTCAGACACTGGTCTGTTTACTGAGAACAGAACAAATGGTTCCATTCTTTCTTAGAATATAACTGAGTGCCTTCTCCCCACCCCTACCCCGTGAGCAAATCCCACTCCTGTGTGGCATTTCCCTCCTAACTTCCTAGATTTATACACACTACAGGCCCCTATTTACAAAAAGCCTTTAGAAATTATATAGATTCTTAAAGTAAGAATAAGATTAGAAGCTAAATATATAAAATGTAATTCAATTTCCTGAGCCCCTTTCCAAGAGTAAGGACATTGAAAACAAATCAAATGTGAAATATGAACAGTAACATCAGGGGGAAAAAGTCAGCCAACAGAACACTGCCAACATTACTGATGTTCATTAAAGAGGCAAAGTCATATTCTCTAATCTGAAATACATCTGGGCTGCTTCTTATACTTACTTTCCTAGATTAAAGTAGTTATTTTTCATAAAATAAATTCAGGCTTATTAAATCTGTTAAAACTCGACAAAGATTAAAAAAATAGCCTTAGTTTCTCAAAAAATTTTGTGAGTAGCTAAAATTGTCAAGAGGAATTATTCTCCGCAACCAGCAAGCTGAAACTAAATGGAGGAGGGAGCTTTTACTAACAAAAGTGTCTGATTAGATAAGATAATGCAATACATCTATTATATCTTAACAATACCATTCATACCACTATAGCTAAGACTCACCATTTCCATTATAAAAACCTGTCTTTCAACTCTGCCACCTGCCAACCATTTAAAAAAAAAAAATGTTCTCCCAGAGCATTCAACTCAAGTGTTGATCCTGGAAACATTCTGCCTCTCCCACCAAATGTTTTGTTCTTTAGATTATCATGCAAATATTTTAAGAGTGTATTTTGTCTCTCCACATTGCACACGTCTGATTTCAAATATTAAAGCTCTAATCTGCAAGCAAAGAATATACAACATTCATTCCAGAAACACATCAATATGTACTGGAGGTCAATTTGGTAGAATCCTAACCATCAGAACATTACTCTCACACCCAAAATAAGAATTACAGATATTTATGGTACTGAATACATCAATCATGATAAATGTTCATCTGACTAAAGGAGGAAAAAAATCTAACAAGGTAATATGAAACACAGAAACATGAAAGTGAAGAAACAGGTTAAAAAATTAAAGAGCCAAATTCATGGCAAGGAAAAGCAGTAAGCAATGGTGACAGCACAGCAAGTGAAAACTGGGCTACAATACAACCTATCTACTCTCTCCAAGAAGTGTTAGCTAGCTACTAAGCAAATGCCCAAATGTAAGTCACAATTTATTTTTCCCCAAAAAATTATCCCTCAGAAAAGAGGGAACTGTTTTGTATTTCTAATAAAGTCTATCTTATTATGAGGAGCTCTTCCTCTCTCCATTTCTTTTAATTTCTTTTTTAAATATATTATTTATTTATTTTTGAGAGAGGGGAATGGAGGTAAAAAGAGAGAGGAAGAGAAACATCAATGTGTGGTTGCCTCCCACAACCCACAACTGGGGACCTGGCCTGCAACCCAGGCATGTGCCCTGACTGGGAATCAAACCAGCGACTGTGGTTCACAGGCTGGCACTCAATCCACTGAGCCACAGCAGCCAGGGCTCCATTCCCTTCTTTTGAATAACAGAACATCACTAGGAGCAGAATCCTTGAGCAACAGATCTCTGGAAGCCTAGAGAAGACACCTGAATCAATCACCTGAATCAGCAAAAGGGCTGCAATGAGATTTAACCCTGATGTAACTCCCAAGGATATATCTTCACACTGGTAGTGTTGGATTTCACTGTAAACAAGCCTTTCAAAGACTAATTTTTAAAAGCGTTGTAATAAGTAGTTACACTGTATAGATCAACATATATGCTTCTAAAAGAGGAAAGACAAAACCAACTGCTCTTTAATTATGAGAACAGACACCTGAGAGAAAAGTCCCAGGGACCACATCATAGATTCTAAATACGTTAGATTTCAAACAAGTGAAACAGAAGTGAAGTCTAGAAAACTGTGTCAGTCAACTCAAAAAGTGATGCCAGACAGGGAAAAACCCTTGTTTTGAAGATGTTTGAAGAGTTTGAATAAAATTGCTTAATGAAAAGCCAAGGAAATAACATTTTAGAATTACTGCACATAATGTAATTTTAATTATATATGCATAACTTCTCTAAATATAAGATGATTTGACAATTTCATCTTTATTCCTAATGTTTAAATATTCCAGTTCATCAAAATACTTCAATCTTCTCATTGGGAAAACAGGAGCATCACCTTATGTTAGGATCATCCATATCTGCCACCTGTGATAACTTAAAAAATAAAGACAAGAACCAAATCTTTTCATTTTTAAAATTATTTCCTTCAGCATATAGTATTATATCTCATAGGTATGCTGAACAGTTATCCAAGATATTAAAATTCAGAAATACATGAACATGTCTCTGAAAAATGTCTTATGAAAAAACAGAATACTTTATGGGTTAACTACATGAAGAAAATACTTCCTCTGCTAAAAGCAACTATTAATTTGCTATTATGTCTTTTTTTCAAATTATATTTATATATATATATCTGTAAGCACATGTGTTAGCAGGGGGAAGCTGCTGGCTTTTCCAAACCCATGGTCCACACACCAGCTTTGCTGTATTTTTCCAAAAAGATTTAGCATACATTTTTGAAAAACATGTTTAATCCTTAACATTAGGTTAATATATGTACAGTGCTCAGAAAAATGCCTAGCACATAGTAAAAGCTAAGTACCTCTTAGATTTTACCATAAATTGCTACGCCAAAAACTAGGGGTTTAAAGGTTGTGACATTATTTACTGACTTGTATTTTATTGCAAAAGGCAAAAACTGCAATTTCAAGATATTTATTATAAATCACAGATAAGTAAAATAATCCCCAAACTGGAGGTTCCACTTTAACGATTACTCCAGGCACTTTGTATTGACTGCACCTCTCCCACTGCTCAACTCGGAAGGCTGCCACAGCAGCCGTCACTACTGACTGGCACTGTGTGGGTCTCTTGAACACCCACATTTCATGAGGAACAGCATTAAAAAGGAAGGTGAGTGAAACCTGTGGTAAATTAAGAGTTTAAAAACAGTATATAAAATCTTTCTTCAAACATTTACCTAAACTCTAACCAAAGAAATTACATTTGGTTTGCCCAAAACACAGGCTGCACACCTTGCAAGTCTCAAAGGATGAATACGTGTAAGAGTGAAGGCGAGAGCTCCGTCTCTGTCTCCCACAGCCACACAGCTGAGGTCTTTTCCGTGGGACGCACCCACTGGGGCCCTATGAACGTGTCTCCTTACGAAATTCAGAGATTTATAAGGCTTCTTACTAAAAAATTAAGTTAAATTAAAAGGCTTCTTAAAAAACTAAATACAGTCAACATATCTTATGAGTTAGTATATGGAAAAATACTCCTTTTCAAAAGAATTATGTATTTAAAGCAACCTTCACCAAAGACAGTATAGTTTATCTTTGTTAAAATATAAATGTATGTAATTTTTTAAATTACAATATGATACAGTAAAATGGAAGTCTGACTTTTAAAAGTGTGTATTATAATAACACCATTCAGTTTTCACAGTATCCAATGTCCCCAGTTAGCAGGAAGTAAGATGATCTACTGCATCACGGGTTGACTAAAGCTCTGGAAGGCGAGTTGCAAAAAACATTTGGGCTTCTCTTGGAAAAATTAGTGATGTATTTTAAGATGAAAAAAGTAAAGGTACAAAGAGTGTCAACGAAACTCACCTAAGAATGAGTTGGGGGGAGAGGTACAAGGGCTAATGGCCCAGTGATAAAAAGCTAAAATACTACCCAGAATGCTCTGACCCACAGCTAGGAAAGGCGACAGCCATAAACAGCCTATGGTGTAACACAGACAGGGGAGTTAGGTAATAAAAAACAAAAGAACCTCGTCTTTAAAGACAGTAAAAAGAACTGCTCCATAAAGGACGCAGGGGCAGAAGTGACACTGAAGGCCTGAGTCTAGGGAATAAACCTGCAGGCCCACATGGACAAGAAGTGGAAACAACAGTGACCCCTTGACACAGTAAATGGACGCATTCTGAGACCTTCCCAAATTCATGAGTGTCGGAAATAAAATAAACAGGTGGGAGTTCTGTTAGGTTCACACACTAACCAAATGACTACAGTCTGTACTGTAGCCTTCTGACTGCTAATTCCTCTGTATACATTATTTTTAATTCTCCTAAGTCTACGACTCTATGAAACTGATATTACTCTCATAACTAACTACTAGATGTCACAGACCTTCTGGATGTTTGAAAATAATTGAAACCCCAAACGCTAAATTCCCAAAGTCAAAGGCCTAGTGCAAGTGCGTTCAATCCTTCTGAGTACAAGGACCCCGCATGGTGATATAATACTTTGAAATGCCAATGACTAAGTAAACACATGCATACATTCCGAGGCTTTCTCTGCAATAAATCCAGTGACTCTCTCACCCCCAGGGTCTACACACAACTATTGGAGAAGCATGAATCGACCACACATACAGGCTTTAATAAGCACAATGTTATTTGGGAGATCAGCTTTATTAAGGCTTAAAGTATTTATTTTTATCAAAACCGATTTCAAATTGTAAACAGCTCCTTCCTAAATATACTCCCTCACACCAAAAAAAAAAAAAGCCTGCAATTTCAAGACCTATTTTGTGAATTATGTAAGTCATGAAGTCCCCATTATTACAATTGTTTGGTTTTTATCAATCCTTACTAACTCTCCCAATACTCACCCAGCATCACCCCAGGATCAAAGAAAAGAAAGAGTGTGTTTAGGAATGGGGGACTGCAGCAAACAGTGCAGTGGCTGAAAGCACAGGATCCGAAACCAGCCTGCCTGGGTAAGAAACCCAGCTCCACCCCACCCATACTACCTATGTGGCTTTGGTCCAGTCCTTCAACCTCTCACTGCCTCAGTATCCTCATATGCAAAACAAAAAGAAAAAGAAAAAATTCACACTTTGCATATTCCTGAGAATTAATATATATAAAGCAGGGCAGTGTCTGGCACATAGTAGGTACTATTTAAGTGCAAGCAACAAAAAATCTACACATAAAAAATCAAGCTGGAGTGATAATTCTGAACAAAAAGATGAGCACAGCATTATTATAAGCATCTTTGAAAGGCTTAACACAACAACTTCTCCATCTACAAAGGCTATTTCTTTGCAGCCAGGGTGAAGGGAAACTAACGTGAGCCACAGCACTGACTACTTACTTTCCTACACGCGCCTCTTTTCCATTGGCCTTCTACACTCTTCCTCTTGGTTCATATTTTAGCTTACCAAAATCCACCATAAACAGTGCTTAGACCTGAAGAAAACATCAGAGTTTTAGAACACAATACAGTTTCTTTTGGCAAACATCATCCTTCATCAGATGTCAAGACTTTCACCAAGTCTGTCTACCAGTGAGAACTAAGCAAGCGCAAACAGAGAACACAGTGAGACGACGTCGAACACTGAGCACAGGGCCAGCTCTGCACAGACGGGAGCTGCTGTCATTAATTCTATTAACAATACTCCTAAAAAACCATTACTCAATCTCTCGACTTTAAGGTAAAAATAAATTTATATTTGGTTGCTAGTTACAGATTTTTGTTAGAATAAAATGGAATTTATTCATGCAACAACATGAATGAATCTCAAAACACATTATTTTGAGTGAAAGAAGCCAGACACAAAAGGCCATACACTATATGATTATATTTTCATGACTCCCATGAATAAACTGGAACAAACCAGAGAGTGGCTGCTGCAGAAGACGGGGGAAGGGAGGATTTGTTGAAAAAGGTACAATAAAAGTTTCTAGAAGATTGAAAATATTCTCTATCTTCTTTCAGTGGTGGTACATGGGTGTATAAAATGGAAAAAGAATTCACTGAATACCGAGGACCTGTACATTTTATTGGACACAAATCATACCTGAGTTTTTAAAATTTTTAAAAAGCAAATGAACCTGTATACACCCTTTGAAATTTAGAGTAGGAATGCTGTACATAGGTGATTTAGGAGAGGGAAGATTAGAATAACTACCTCAGAAATAAGGGCTCAAAGACTTACTAGTTATGGTCCAGGGAGGACAAACACATGTATTTATTCTTTTTATTAAAACTACACCTAACTATAAAACCTTTTCCCTATGCATCCTATTTACATCCATCTCATCCATCTCCTATTGTCTCTCTTAGTTCTGATCACTGGCTGATTCTTCCACTCATTTCAGAGAGCCTGCCGTCTGTGCTTACACCACAATACTAATAGAGTTAACAAAAAGAAAGACTGAATACTCAATCAAAACAGCAATGTTTTTATTAAATAGACCAGCAGCTGTGTGAGCAGAGACTTGTAAATGCATCTGTTCTACAGGATTTCATGTTTAATTCAATTTGTTCAAATCAGAATAGCAAGGCCCTAGAACTATGGACTAGACATGGAAAGTTTTGCTAAACAGATCCTACATTGATATGGTGTTTGTTAGAAAAGAACTGTACCTATTCACTCATTCACTCATTCACTCCTTCACTCCTTCACTCCTTCACTCCTTCAGGGAACAAGCACTTACTGAGCACCTATTCCATTCCAGCCATTGTGTAGGATGCTGGGAACACAAAGATGAAGCCCAGCCTGGTAGAGGTGACAGACATTTGAACAGATGGTTGTAACACATTGGCAGGTTCAACATACACACAGGCCTGGGGTAGTACTATGAAAGCACAGCGGCAAAGATTTCCTTTGAAGGCTGAAGCTTTTCTGGAGTAAATAGGCAGAAAGGGAGAATGAAAAGTGTACTCCCACCTAATTCCCACTCCATATATGAGGGATCTTCAGCTGTATCAGTAATGTTTTATTTCTAAATCTGGATGGAGAGTGTATAGCTGTTCCTTATTTTCTTCTTTTAGTCCTTTTCTCTGTCAAATATTTCATAATAAAAAACTTTAATACAATCCACCAACTAGTGCCTATAGACTTGGAAAACCTTCATGACCAGCATCTCCATCTATCACAACAAACGGCACAGGTTTGCCAGGGTTCGCTTATCAGAAATCAAGGTAACAAGGGAAAGGACAGACTCAGGGGTTCTCTGGTGATGGCTGCATATAAGGCCTAGACAGGTACACGAGAGTGGGCCCAACACATCAAATATACTATAAAATTAAAAAGATATAAATAGGTATATAAACATATTCCAACCTTATTTTATACACACACACAAATATTAAAATATATACCTTTGTCATAGAAAATAACTTTATCCCAAACAACCAACTCCATTCATTCTGATCACTATTCTCTCAACCTTTATTGAACACTTGCTCCATGGCCACCTACATACACAGAAGAGAAAGCTCCTGCTCCAAAGTGCCTGCCGTCAAATGGAAGGAATCAGGCAGGTGAGCTGACTTCTGGAGTATGAAGGAGAGACTCTACAATAAGAACCGGCAACAATGCACACAAGGTATGCGACAGGGAGTGCGGGAAACACTTGCCAGCTTCACAGGTCACACCAATAAACCTTGGAAATTTTGCAAAATACATATGGGAAAGAAATAAAATATATTTTGTTTTGAAAATATATTTAATTATTAAAAATGAATTTTAATATGCTCTATAACTCCTAATCTCAAAGTATATGAAATTTTCAGTCACAATAAAACACTGATTATTCTCCTATTCTAAAAACAAACAATCACATCATCTCACTAGCACCTGTTAATAGGAAACAGACAAAATCCTGGAACTCAAAAGTTCAAGTTGCTACTATCACGTTGAAATAATACTTACTGCCTTAAGTCAAAACACTGATGGGAATGTGCCACAAGCCTTTAAGTGAAGGCAGTCTTCTCGTCTCATAAATGGAATAATCGGTGATAAGTGTACATGCTTACTATAACTCAGGTACTTACATTCTTGTACTGTTCTCATACATATTAAATGATCAGTCCTCAGTCCTGGTTGGTGTGGCTCAGTGGTCGAGTGCTGGCCTGCAAATCAGAGTCACCAGTTCGATTCCCAGCCTAGGACACATGCCTAGGTTGCAGGCCAGGTCCCCAGAAGGGGACACATGAGAGGCAACCACTTACTGATGTTTCTCTCCCTCTCTTTTTCTCCCCCTTTCCCTCTCTAAAAAATGAAATAAATAAAATCATTTAAAAATTTTTTAAATAATCAGTCTTCAAATCATTTTTTAGAAATTTTCATTTCTTAAAAAAAAGAAATTTTCATTTCTCCAAACCTCAAAAAGTTAATGCAATATTAAATAAATCATACATATATACACACATACATGTACACATTTATATATATATATATATATATATATAAATAAAGTGAATTTAAGGTACTTTTGAGAACAATCTTTTAATTAACTTTCCTCTCCCTCCTCCAATCCTGCTGTAATCCAATATGCTAAAGGAATAGTGCTGCTACTTACAAACCTCCTTTTTCTTACACTTGAAAGTTTAAAGGTAAGGAGCAAGACAGATTTGTGATATCTTGATAGAGAGTGTTGCCATGGAAATTACTGGCTTGTTCCTTATGAAACACCATGAACTCATTACAAATGAAAAAGTAGAAGGATGATTTCCAAGGATTCAACTCATAGAAAAATCCCAAAACTTAACAACTATCTAGAAAATAATGCAATGTCAAGTATAATACTGAAATATGTTCAGAGAACTTTTAAAAGCTTGACCTCCAAAGTAAAAATCATATAATCAAAAAGGAAGATAAAGTATTACGTGAAGGTAAACCATTCAGATCCGGGACTTCTGATCAAGACGGAAGGTAGGCAGAACTACCTCGCCTCCTCCACAACCACAGAAAGACTTACAACCAGATCTCAAAACCAGTAACACCCAGAACTGTCAGAAATTGAGCCATATGGAAGTCTGACAACCAAGGATTTAAAGAACACACATTCATCCAAATGGGTAGGAGGGGCAGAGTCATGGAGACACGTGGGGTGGCAATGTGACGCAGAGAGGTGGCACCGGCAGCCCAGGCAGAATAGACAAGAGGGAAACCTTCAGAGCAAAGGATCCCAGCCCCAGGCCTCACAGGCCAGGGTTCCAGCACAGGGAAGGCAGATTCCTATTATCACTGGCTGTAAAAACTAGTGGGGGATTGAGGTGGCAGAAGAAACTGCCCGATTTGCACCACGTACAGTGCCAGCACAGTTTTAGAAAGTACACAGACCCACCAACTCCAGCATTCCCCATGAGGACAGCAGCTGAAAAGGCACCAGCCACACACAGTAGGGGGTGAAGTGAATAGAAATGTGGCAAGCACCAGGTGAACCCGCCATAAGCCAGAGGGCGTCACTGTCCCCTCTAGGAACCCTCCCCACCCAGCCACAAAGTGGTAAAGTGGAACCCCACCCCAGCAATTACCTAAGGCTCCACCCCACACAATTCACAAGTGCCTTTTCTACATAAACCATGCTACTAAGACAAGAAGTCAAAACAGCTCTATCTAATACACAGAAACAAACACAGGGAAGCTGCTAAAATTTAGGAGGCAAAGAAACATGGCCCAAATGAAAGAACAGAACAGAACTCCAGAAAAAGAACTAAACAGAACAGAGAGCACCAACCTATCAGAGGCAGAGTTCAAAACGCTGGTTATCAGGATGCTCAGAGAACTTTGTGAGTACAGCAAAAAAATAAAGGAAGAAATGGTTACACTATGTGAAATAAAGAATAGTCCACAGAAACCAACAGAGAAGGAAAGGAAGCTGGGATTCAAACAATTTGGAACATATGGAAGAGATAAACAATCAACCAGAACAAAAAAAAGAAAAGAGAATTCAAAAAAAAAAAAAAATGAGGAGAGGCTTAGGAACCTCTGGGATATCTCCAAACATACCAATATCCACATCATAGGTATGCCAAAAGAAGAGGAAGAGCAAAATATTAAAAATTCATTTGGAAAAATAATGAAAGAAAACTTCCTTAATTTGGTGAAGGAAATAGATATACAAGTCCAGAAAGCCAGAGAGTCCCAAACAAGTTGGATCCAAAGAGGAACACATTAAGACACATCACACTTAAAATGTCAAAGGTTAAAGATAGAAAATCTTAAAACCAGCCAGAGAATAGCAAAGAGTAACCTACAAAGGAGTTCCCATAAGACTATCAGCTGATTTCTCAAAAGAAACTTGACAGGCAATTATCCAGGCACTTCCAGCCAAGATAGAAGCATAGGTAGATACATTTTGCCTCCTCACACAACCTAAAGGACAACAACAAATTTAAAAACAAAAAACTACCTGAACTGCCAGAAAATCAAACTATGGAAATCTGACAGGAGTTAAAGGGGAAACATTCATCCAGACTGGTAGGAGGGGCGGAGATGGACAGCCAGGGGCGGAAAGGATGTGAAGCAAGGCGGTGGCTGGAAGACTGGGCAGTTCCACATTCACATGCAGATAAACTGAGAGGAGCAAATGGGGAGCCAGACAGACTGCATAACCCAGGGTTCCAGTGTAGGAAACAAAGCCTCAAAACCTCTGACTGAAAAAACCTGTGGGGGTTGCAGCAGCGGGAGAAACTCCCAGCCTCACAGGAGAGTTCACTGAAGAGACCCACGGGGCCCAAGAACATACACAAACTACGCACCTGGGAATCAGCACCAGAAGGGCCCAATTTGCTTGTGGGTAGTGGGGAAAGTGACTAAAAGCAGGCAGAGAGCGAAGCAAGCCGCATTGTTCCCTCTAGGACTCCTCCCCCACAACACAGCAATGTGGGTTGCCCCACCCTGGAGAATACCTATAACTCCATCTCTTACAATGTAACAGGTGTGCCAACACAAAGAAATATGGCACTAATGAAAGAAAAGATCAAAGCTCCAAAAATATAACTAAGCAACCAAGAGATAGCCAACCTGTCAGATGCAAAGTTCAAAACACTGGTAATCAGGATGCTCACAGAAACGGTTCAATATGGTTGCAAAATACAGGAAAAAGTGAAGGCTACGCAAAGGGAAATAAAGAAAAATAGGGAACCAACAGTGAAAGGAAAGAAACTGGGACTCAGATCAAAAATTTGGACAAGAAGGAAGAAATAAACATTCAACCAGAACAGAATGAAGAAACAAGAATTCAAAAAAATGAGGAGAGGCTTAGAAACCTCCAGTACAACCTTAAATGTTCCAACATCTGAATCATAGGGGTACCAGAAGGAGAAGAGGAAGGGCAAAAAATGAAAAACTTAGTTGAAAAAATAATGAAGGAGAACTTCCCCAATCTGGCAAAGGAAACAGACTCCCAAGAAGTCCAGGAAGCTCAGGGAGTCCCAAAGAATTGGACCCGAGAAGGAACACACCAAGGAACAACATAATTACATTACCCAAGATTAAAGAGAAGGAGAGAATCTTAAAAGCAGCAAAAGAAAAGGAGAGAGTTACCTATAAAGCAGTTCTCGTAAGACTATCAGCTGATTTCTCAAAAGAAACCTTGAAAGCAAGAAGGAGCTGAAAAGAAGTATTCAAAGTTATGAAAGGCAAGGACCCACAGCTGAGATTACTCTATCCAGCAAGGCTATCATTTAGAATGGAAGGGCAGATAAACGGTTTCCCAAACAAGGTAAAAAATTAAAGGAGCTCATTATCACCAAGCCCTTATTATATGAAATGTTAAAGGGACTTATCTAAAAAAAAGAAAAAGGTCAAAAATATGAACAGTAAAATGACAACAAACTCACAACTATCAACAACCAAAACTAAAAAATCAAAAACAAAAATGAAATAAGCAAACAACTAGAACAGAAACAGATTAACAGAAATAGAGATCACATGGAGGGTTATCAGTGGGGAGGGAACGGGGGGGGAGGATGGGGGAAACGGTACAGGGAATAAGCAGAATAAATAGTAAGTACAAAATAGACAGGGGGAAGTTAAGAATACTATGGGAAATGGAGAAGCCAAAGAATTTACATATATGAACATGAACTAAGGTGGGGGAAGGCTGGGGGAGGGTGGAAATGGGTACAGGGCCGAGGGGAATAAAGGGAAGAAAAAAAATGGGGCAAATGTAATAGCATAATCAATAAAATATATTGAAAAAAGAAAAGAAACTTTACAGGCAAGAAGCGACTGGCAAAAAGTATTCGAAGTGATGGAAAGCAAGGCCTTACAACCCAGATTACCCTATCCAGCCAAGCTATCATTTAGAATGGAAGGGCAGATAAAGTGCTTCCCAGACAAGGTAAAGTTAAAGGAGTTGATCACCACCACCAAGCCATTATTACAGGAAATGTGGAAGAGACTTATTTAAGAAAAAGAAGATCAAAACCATGAACATTAAAAAGGCAACAAATTTACAACTATCAACAAATGAATCATAAAAAAAAAAAGAGTACACAACCAGAACGGGAACAAAATCATAGACACGGAGATTATTTGAAGGACTGTCAGCTGGGAATAGCAAGGGGATCAATGGGGAAATGGTGCAGGGCTCAAGAAGCATAATTGGTAGGAACAAACACCGGGAATTTAAGAATAGCATAGAAAATGGAGAAGCCAAAGAACTTACATGCATGACCCACGGACATGAACTAAAGGGGGGATGGGCATAGCTGCTGAAGAGAAGTGGGGTACTGGGCAGAGGGGTGCAAAGGGGGAAAAATTGGGACAACTGTAATAGCATAACCAATAAAATATAATAAAACAAAAACAAACCATTCAAATAACATGGACCTGTGGTTTCTTTAAAAAATACATTACAGCCTCAACCCTGACAGAGTCTGAGCAAAATCCTATGACTGTGGGCTACATCATAAAATTAAATCCACATTCTACTTTTCCCTTCCTAAAACCAGCCTGCTTTTTCTTCCTCTCTCTCTCTCTCTCCCTCTCTCTCTCTCTCTCTCTTCCCCCCCCCCCCTGTTTACACAGCTTATCCCTTATCACACTGACAAGACTGGGAACCACAGCAGATGGTCCCCCAGACATAATTCTAACAGGTTTTTTGTGCAAACAAAAGATAAAGAAGGCTACAGCAATGATTTACTGATATCTAAAGCAGAAAACTGAAAAACACAAACTGCTTTTTCTTACTGTTTGAACTGTTTATCCCTTAAACTACTAAGACAGATATGGCCAAAGTTAAATATAATTTCAACACTACAAAACCAAATACCCAGTTTTAACCACCACTAAGTTCTGTTTTTGAGTTACCAAAACACCCTAAATCACATTTTTAAAGAACACCGCCTACCACTCCTTTTATATCAGCAAAAGCAGGAAATATTTGTAGATTTGTCTTACAAATCCTACTTAGCTATTAAGTTGTGAAATAAACTACTCATCTGGATTTTGCGTAAGCAAGGAAAATGCATTTGAACTAAAAACTCCAAAATATTTTCCCCAAGCATTAACTAAAATAGTAGTTACCTGAACCAAATTTTGGTTGTAGAAGTAAAGTCTGTTCTATTTCAAAATAGTCTACCAGTTGAATATAACACAAAACCAAATGGACCATGTCCCCAAAATTACTGATCCTTCAAAATTAAAGAGTGTTTTCACACCATAAAACAGAAGCTCCCTCATGACAACCTAATAGCAAAGAGCACTGGTTTTACTGTATACCTGAAAATCCAACAAGAGCCCCAAATGATAATATATATGAAGCTGACAAGCATCTGAAGTAAACTACCCAGACATCGAGCAAAAAGACACCAGACAGACCCACAGGGCTCTTTTAATGTAGGTCATGATTGTCAGACCATAGCAAAAACATAGTGACCCTTGATAAAAATTAACCTTGATTATATGTAATCATGCACATATTTTACTCTGAATAACCAGGCCCTTGCAAGTAAGTCCATAAAGCTGCAAGAAGATCACTGTCTGACGTGAACTACTTCTTACCAAAGAAAGTGTCAGCCTGTCACATTTGTATCAATGGAGGTATAGGAGTAGCTTCCATGCGAATCGCCCACGATCTCTAAGGACTCCATGGTACTGCTTACTTTTGAGAGATCTTATTACTTCAACAAAATGCTCTTACTCCTCAGTGTGTTTGTACAAATTACTAAGACACCATTAAAACCTACACCTGCACTCATTCTACCTAAACTTAATCTTTTTAGAGTTACATGTATTATGGCTGCTTTGCTTTTTATAAAATTATAAAAATAAACAAATTAAAATCAGATTAGGAACAATAGGCCCAAAATATTTATATATTCTGTTTTCGTAGAAATCACTTACAAAGTATCTGGTGGTGTTAAAATGCTGATTTTTCCAATTAATCTAAACTAATATATCCTTTCATGAAATCTTAAATGAGAACAAAACTTTCCCATGCAGACCAAAATGTGTATGTTCATATGACACGGACAATTATCCATACTAGTTAATGCAGGTAGTGACCGCATGATACTAATCAAGCCAGTGTAGTAAATTTGATCCAGTGTGAGCCAGCTAGTTACACTGCCTTTCACGGCCCCAAAACAGACGTTTAGTTTGGCCAGCCAGCCATCACCCAGGAGAACCGAAAACGGAACCGAGTGAGAGACTGTGCTCCAATCGGTGCAAATCCCTTACGGTTGGAAGAGCAGTGGGTCAGAAAGTTCATCTCCCCAGGGCATACACCATTCAATGGAAACAATAGGTATTCTCTGTACAACGTTTCCAAATCCAATCTAAATCCCCTGCACCATCAGTAGAGCATATATTTTTCTAATGTTTGGGATATCCAAGGCTCAGGAAACTATATTGAGTATAATCTAACAGTTGTTGATGGTCTACATTCTAAAGCAAGATCATTTATTTCTGAACAGAATATAAATTCTGTGAGACATAGGAAAAAATCCAATTTTGATTTTTACAACAAAATACGGCATTTATTATGACTCTAAGACAAAATATGAAGCATCATACTGATGAAAGATATATAATTTTAAATAAATGCAGCATATTTTCCTTAAACACATATTAGGTTCACTTCCATCTGCCATCTTTTTAGAGAACGAAAAACTCCCTAGAGCTGAAATATGTTTGCTAATAAATATAACTTGAGATTTTTCTTTGAAATTAAACTGCAAAAGTGTTATGAAAACTGTCTTGTTTACATATGGTACCAATAACATACTATTCTCATTATGGTCACTATATACATACTCTTAATATATAAACAACAAACACTGACAAGCAAGATAAAATAGTAACAACATTAAAATCCACAATGGAAATTTTCAATCTGCAGAAGATCTAACATACTTTTTAAAAGTGGGAAACAGGAAATGTGTAACAATGAGTTGTGCAACATGGTCCTTAAAATCCTGAGCTAAATGTCATCATATTAGTAGGAGACTCTGGCTACAAGCTAATTTAATACTTAAATGTTAATGTAATTCCCTATTACTACATCTGCCATGAGTGTCTTTTTAACCAATAAAAACAAGCTTAGAAAATGCTATGTAAGGAAGAAAAGACAAATGCTCCAGCAATATTCTTGTTACACAGTCACAAATACACTCTATTTCTGAACCTAATTTATTAAAAATTACTACTGTAATTCCAAAAACCTGTGATTTCAGCAGAAATAAAGGAATTAGCTTAACTAAAAAAATCTAAAAGTAACAGAATTGAAAGCAGGCTACTATCTTGTCAACATGAATATATAAACAGTGTAATTTTATTTAAAACATGCAAAGATTAAATCCCAAAGTAATTAATTTCCGTAGCCACCACAAGACAAGCGAGTCACAAAAATGGCACTGGGTAAATCTTGTTACAAATACTGCAATGTGGACCCATACATATAATAAATAAAATATAAGAAAGCACTCAGCATTTCTATGTAAACTGCTTCTGAAGGATTATTATGGAATGCACACACTGGCTGAACCTAAAGTGTTCAGGTTTTAAACATTAATTTACTTTGACTATGTGCATGTCAAAATGAAAGATTGCTGTCAGGATCCAGACGTGCCATATTAATATTGAACACAGGCATTCACTCTAGGTCAGTAGTCGCTCCCAGTCTACTTCAGCAGGTGGTAAAAGTAATGTACTCATTAAAATGTATGTGTTACAAGGTTATCTCCCCAAAACAGCTCTCAAATAGAGGTAGCCTTGAAACTTAAGCATTAGATATGCTAGAACCAACCTCTAATTGTCACAGGTCTGGAGAAAATTGAACTTACTCTCACCACCTGATAACCAATAAATTCAGTGGCTTTCATCAGGATCCCTGAAAAAGTCTGAGTTTTAAATTCTGTGGGGCTAACCTGGCTGCCTCCAACATAGTTAAATGTACTTGAACCATCCTACATAGACTAAAATGTCATTTTAGATCTAGAAGCCAAATGTGGGATTTTTTTTTCATTTTAGATGCTTCATTATATTACTTAAGTAAAATTTTACTCCCTTCATTTTTACTAACTCCACTTGAATTATTTTCCCCTTTTGTGACATCACAAACTTTTATTCTCCAGACTCAAGGAATAAAGCTCAAGAGCTGCCTCATATCGAAGAAGTCCCCTCTAAAAACTACAACTGACCTTCAGCATATACAAAAAAGTATGAGTCACTACCCCCCAAAAAACTCGAATATTTTAAAAACTACTTTTCAATGCCAAGGATAAATCTTCTTCCTTTATAGTGGTACACCTAAACTTAAACAAGACCATTCTCTAGCTGAGTCTTTCATCTCTCTCACTCTCATGTTACCCAATAATTTCTACTAACAGACAATTCACTTCTTCATTTTAATAACATTTTCAATTATATAATGTTCTTCACAAATTGTTTTTCCCCAAAATGCTGATTCGCTTTGTAAATAAAAGCAGACAGCCCTCAAAATTTGTAATTAATCATTTCACATTGCTTCCATTTCCTCAATATTCACCCAATTACTACATAAGGGAAGGAGCGGAAGGACAGGTCAGCAGAGATAGGAAAAAAAGTCTTCTTACAAGGATGAGAACGTGTGGATGAGAACGTATCTGTCTTGTTCACTGCGGAATACACAGCGCCAATGGCACATGATAAGTACCTACTGTATAAGTTTATAAAGAACCAGAGAACACGAGTTCAACCCACTCATTTTACATATAAGTAAACTGAGGCTCAAAAAGACTAAATGGTGTGGCTAAGATCACGAGGCAAGTTGGTCAACTTTGCACAGAATCAAAGTCAACAGATGCTGCTTTAAGGTCAAGCTTTCTTATTCTTTCTCCCTCCTATACATAGCACACATTCTTTCAGCTCACCACAACCCTCTCTGTAGAGATTTACACAGGTTTCCACCTTGTATGTAAAAACACATATGGAAAGTAGTCCCTCCCCAATCAGGGGGCTAACATCTCCGTGAATTCCCACCGCAAGAGAATATACTTGGGGGGAATGGGAAGATAAGATAGAGAGATCAAAGGCAGAAAAAGAACCCATGGAAGCTCCTATCAATGTACTGTAAATTTACTGCAATACACTGTAGCACTACTAAAAGGAAGGACTATAAGTGACATTTTACTCTTTCAGTTCATAATGACACATACTGTGCTTTTAAGGTTCTCTAAACATCTTGAGTTCTAGAAAATTTAGGATTTCCCTTCTATAATTTCATTGAAGTGTGAATAAATTCCCCTTGACTTGCAACAGATAAAATGCTTTCTAAGAAGCTTCCTTTGCACCCAAATATTTATAAGTCCAATCAATTCCTTTCTTACTGTAACAGACTCCCATTTTCTGGGGTCCTAAGAGATTCCAGGAAGGCCCCCAACAGAGTTCTCAGCTTTCTCCCAGCTTTCAGATACAAGGTAAGTACCAGAAGTATCTTTTCTAGGCTGAAAGGTTAAAACCTCTACAGATGGCCTATCAGCCAATTTTCTTCTTTTTTAATTCCCAACCCTCGATTTCCTCTTATCTAAATTATTTCCAAAAGAACTGGCATTTTTTTACCTAAGGAAATCATAACGATCTGAAAAAGCATATAAAAGTAAATTTAATACAATCTACTAGGCTTCACACAAAGAGAAATCATACTGGGAATGGGGAAAGAATTTGGTAGCTAGTTTCTTATTCAGATAAAGGATTTTTCCATCTTCCATTAACACCTTTAAGTTTAAAACAGCAGAACACAAGAATTAAGCATTCTAGTGGCTGGCAGTCAATGCTAATGAGCATGACATACTTAGACTTAACAGGTGGTCCATAACCTACAATAATAATGAAATCTAACTCCAAATGTTCTTGACCAAAGTTAAAGCATTTCTTTGGCAGGTGGCAAAAAGACTGATGAGTCAAGAAGAAATACTCAGCACTGGCCAGATGCCTTAAGCTATCACCAGTAAGAACAGGAAAATTAAAATAAACAACTGAGGAAACTAACAAAGGACAATGTGCCTATTTTACTCAATCGTTTTAAGCATGAAATCTATACCTACCGTTCCCATGAATCACAGCATCTGTTAAGCACCAATAAGGCAATTTACTGTGGTTAGACTCATAAAAGGGTCTCAAAAATATATAAGACTACTTGGAGTAGAAAAATGCTAAATTTAATTCTTTCAGGAGGTAATAAATCATCAGTGTTTTATACCTAATAATAAAATGAGAAAGCAACTCTGTACTCTATTATCATTTAGTAAATTTTATTTCTCATGAATGATATGCATATTGATGTAAAGTCATTCAACAAACACTGAGTGCTTATTATAGGCAAAATATGGTAGTAGGTATAATGAATACAAGAAAAAATGGGCTATCTCTGTACTCAAGTTCAGTCTAAGAGAGGAAACATGTAAATAATGAATTTTAACAGTCTAATAAGTGCAACACGTGGAGATAATCTCCGTCACAGCAGTGTATTAAGGAGGAACCTGATTTTAGGGGCCACTAGGGAAAACAATAAGGGGTGGAGTTATAAAGCTCAAGAAGGATTTCACAACTGACATTTGTTAATGCGGTGCTTTACCTCTTTCAAAGAGAGACGACGTGTGTAAAAAAGAATATAAGTTGTGCCTCACACTTCTGGAACAATCAAAATGAGTTATCTTGTGGATGAGATTTTAAAAGCTGACAAAAGATAAACAAGTTTATGAGTAATCATGATTATTTTTGAAGCAAGGCCTCACATCTTCCAACTCCTAATCTCATATTCCTTCTATGAAATCATTCTTCTGCCTCACTGGTTCCTCAAAGAAGCCATTTATGAATTATGTGTTACTTCAATATCCTATTTGCCTCATTTCCTAAATAACACCCACCATCAGAAAAAGATGTGCAAGAAAGAAACAGACAACTAAAAGACACTTAAATAGGTTAAAATGGATTAAACACATGTTAAAATCAAATTCCATTAAGTTGCCATTCATTTTGGAAACTCCAATTTAAAATGTTTCTATATAACAGCGAATTTTCTTTATTAATACTTAATATAATAACAGCTAACACCCATCAACCATTTACTAATTTTCACCATTTTATAACCCATTTTAAAGATGAGTCACAGGTTGAGAGAGGTTTGAGAAATACTTATTCAATTATACTGAGTATGCTAACTTAAAAATTACCCCAAATTTTTCAGAATTTGAGTTGATCAGTGTCTCGGATCCAGCTGAGACCCCACAATGGGAGACAACCACTTCAAGGCAAAGCTAAAGAAACGTTATACTTTCAAATGAAAAGCTAAATATGAAAAGGGGAGAAAATCCCATCTAATATAAATACTTTCTGAGAAAATAAATAATTTATAAGAAGTTTCTGTGGATGAAGAATAAATGAATTATATTTAAGCCATATAATTTACTTTCCTTCTACGACATTTTAACAATTTTTTGTAAATACTTGAGTTCTCCCATATGTTTTAGGCCTTGGTTATCCTTACCCTGTTTTACTATATGGTCTTGAAATTCTTAACCAGATACAGTATTCTCTCACCAAAAGGATTTTTAGACATATAACCCTCAAAATTCAGGAATTAGAAAAATGGATGTAATAAAATGATTGGCTTCTAAAAAGCTTCCCATTACATGTACCCCTCCTTCTAGTGATAATTTCTCACTGACACTTTAAAAATCAAAAAAAACCCAAAAGATGTTAATAAGACCTTGCTTAATAAAACCAATGACCCAACCCTCTTTCCTAACTAAAAGCTGACAGTACTTGGAGGACTTACTATTTTCAATGAATGCTCAGATGTAACAGTATTTTTTTTAAGTATGTGTATTTTAGAGCCCTGGCTGGCGTAGCTCAGTGCATTGAGTGCAGGCTGCGAACCAAAGCATCACAGGTTCGATTCCCAGTCAAGGCACATGCCTGGGTTACAGGCCACGGCCCCCAGCAACCGCACATTGATGTTTCTCTCTCTCTCTCTCCTTCTCCCTCCCTTCCCTCTCTATAAATAAAAATAAATAAAATCTTAAAAAAGAAAAGAATCTTAAAAAAATTATGTGTATTTTATAATTTCTTTTATTATTAACACATGCTGAAAGAAAGTGATTCTGAAATACACTTTTTCTTCTACTTTTCCAGTCCTTGACACAGACTGGTAGGTGGTACTGTGGAGTAACAAGCATCTTCAACCAATACAGATGACAGAAATTAAAAGGCCATAACAGATTAACACAGCTAGGCCACACAGAAGGGTCATGAGGTAAGATCATCAGCATGAATTAATACATTATTACTGGGTATCCAAAGGAGTCTTAAATGGAGCTTACATGATAGATCTTTTTTTCATAACAAATGTATAATGCTGTTTAATCACAAGTATTATTTGGAGAAAAAAATATCGCTTGTATAATACCACATTTGACTACTTCGGCTTCTACCCAGAGAGGCAAATCTGAAATTATGGAGAGCATGGGTTGGAGGGGGGGAAGAGAAAACCTGATAAAAGCATTTTCATGCACTTTAGCTGTCTTTCACTGCTTAGTGTGCAGAAACATAATTTTAAAGTCATTTTGAGTGCATTTTTGTTTATCATATCCTTAAAACAAAACTGAAAATGCAAAGTCATTTATAAAACTAAATCTTTTTTCTTTTTTATTTTTTTTATTTTAATGATTGTTTAAGTACATTTTTCTCCCCTTTCCTCCCAATCAAGCCCACCCATCCCCCTCCCAACTTCCCTCCCATTACCACCCTCCCCCTAGTTTTTATCCATGTGTCTTTTAACTTTGTTCTTGCAAACCCTTCCCCTTTTCCCCTGAAATTCCCTCTTCTCTCTCCTCTGGCCACTTTGAAACTAAATCTTTATTTACCATATCCATAAAAATTTACATCTACAAAAAAAGAATAGGTGAAATAACAGATCACTTTCCTTCTAAATAATTAAAACACTGTTTCTTTATCTCTACAGTAAGACTATCATAACAGTATGGGCTCCAAAGTATTCAAGTGTCACAATACATTCCTTCTATATTTCATACTATTTATAGTTCACAGAACAAAACAAATGCTAAAAAAAAGAGTCTAAATAATAGTCCTTAACTACTGGAACAGTTGCTGAAAAATCAAATACTCTTTCAATTATGCATTTTTAAACAATTAAGACAAATCACATATGTATCATATTACTAACATCAACAAAGGCAACAAAAGTGAACACTGAAATATAAGCACATAACAATGATCTGATCAAAAAACAAACTTCTAACTCCCAAGTGTCTAACTTCCCCCAACTATACATTTAGTAACAGGCAGTCACTTCAGAGTTATGAAGATGAGTGTTTAATGGAAAAAGATGTAAACTATTTCTAAGGATTAGTACCTTAAAAGTGGTATTTAAAGAAAAAGAACAAAAACAGAAACACACAAATTATTGTTGAATTGAAACTGTGGAAACACACTTGAAATTATCTTAAGACACCCCCAAAACAAGAGTCAAGAATTTATATTAGTAACAGAAACATTTTGTATTTTCCATTTCCAGTAAAAATCGTTGGCAAATTCTGCTTGTGTTGAAAAACAACCATAGATAGTTTTAATTTAACATAAAAATAATCTATTGGTATTATTCTGCTTGAGTCATAAACCACACTGGATATAATATACTCCATGAACGAACAACCAGGAGGTTTTCACCGAACTGTATGGGAAGTGTATTCACCACACCCTGCAATATAAATTATCCTCACTTCAAGTCAAATTCATATTATTTAATTTTTGTATTTCTCACCTAGAGAAGCTATTCATAGAACCTAGATTTTCTTTCATCATACTACTGCCATTAGGAAAATCAAACAATGAAAGATTTTACTGAATTTCCAAAGGTCTTTTAACATAAAATAACACTCTGGAATAGATTAAACCTATGTGGCATAACCAAAAGCCACACAAATAACTTATTTATGGCTGCTATGTTTTAATCACTGGATTGTTTTTAGAGGCTTAAAAAAATTAATGGCTTTTGCTATACAAAAGCAACTATGTTTTCCATGAAACATTGGCTGTCACATTAATACAAGGTTTTATCATTAATTATACTGGATTATACAGGAGTTTATGTCTAGAAAACAGTTGTTAAATATCTGAAATTCCAAGCCATTTCAAAATAAAAATGAAACCTGGTCCTAGTAAACCTTATATGAATTAAAGATCCATTTACAAAACAGAAAATTAAATGTAAAATATATAACTTCAATTTAATACATTTGCAGATAAAACATCTAACACATTTTTTCATCAAAAGCCTAAGTAAACCTAGGTAAACAGTGCCACCTTTTGGTGTAGTTAAGAGCTAAGCTCCTAAATGGAACAAAAATATCTTGAATGTAACAGAGGAAAGTAAAGAAAGGAATTCAAAAATCATCAGCTTACAATTTAATAGCATTAAAGCATAATAAGTAAATGAGCCATTTATTTTTAAATGTATAAATTTTTTCAAGAACTAAAATATTATTTCATACTTATATGCTTTCATTTCAATGATGAGGTTGGGAGAGCATCATTTCATTTCAATAAAAACAGAGGCTTAGAAAATTTTAATGACTGATCCAAATATCTCTCAATTAAGAATGGCTGAGCCATTACTGGCTCAAAATTGCTAGTTTTTAAATTCCAACATTAATTCCTTAACCATTGTATGAGTCAAATCCCATAATTATCCTGTTACAAGTAATGCACACACTTCTATGTTACATAAAATTTTACAAAATAATTTTGTTTTTACAATGTACATTGCATACATTTGCAAGGAAAACATATTTATGTTTAAATTATTACATAAAGAGTACACAAACATTCGCTACATTCACATAGCTGTTTACATTTCACCAGTGCAAAACTCTTAACCTAATACAGTATTCTTCCTATCTCTACCCTAACAGGAAAAAAACCCTGCATTTGAAACTACAAAGGCTTCTCTCCTTTTTTTCCAGGAAAAACAACCCTTGCTTATGGCTTACACGTGACTTGTAATACATCTAAGTCACAAGATAAAAACCTGCAACAAATGAGATACAAGTGATAAATGTCAAATGCTCTCCCTCCAGCTTCTTTGCCTTAAATTTGATCTTATATGTAGATGTCTGTATACCATTGTCAGTGTCCTCCACTTTTAGATCTCAGTGATTTCCTGAATGGTTTTATTAGAACATAATATATTTATTCTACAATATCCTCACAGCTCCTTTATTTTTATAAGCTAGCTTACAATTCAGCTCCAAGTGCAAAAAAAGAAAACAGTCTCAATGGTCTATCTTTATCTTTGATTCACTTGTTGCTATAAATTGTACTCAAATTGCAGTTATCAAGTAGTTCTTTATATAGTAGATTCCAAAACCACAGTAGAAAAAGTAATGATATCTTAAATTACGTAACAATGCAATTAAAAAGAAGAAAGAAGACAGCAGCAAATACGATGGTAGCTAACAGGGTTACTGAAAACATTTGGAATGAAAGCAAGGCGCGAGCCACAGGGATGGGCCAGACTACTACACCTGCAAAACAGAACTCCATGATCAAATGCAACAGTTAGACATTAACTCAGAAATGCATTTAGGTCATTAATTATTCTCACCTCTTGTTCATTACATATTCAAGAAAAAGCACAGTACAAGACAAGAAAACTAGTAAACTTAGTTATTTCTAAAAAAACGATACAGTGGGAAAGATTGAATATAATGCTAAGATCTTTTTGAAGGACTTTTGTTTCACCTACAGTTCCTTCTTCATCATGACCGGGGCTGGATGCTCACCCTCAAGAATAAACATTTCAGATCTTCTCTAAAGACAATTTCCTTCCCCTGTTTCTGAATGGATGAAAAATCCCATTTGGAAGGCCCTTAGTTTTATTTCTCTCTGTTTTATTCCCTGAGTAGAAATGGAAAAAAGAATGAGAAAATGCCATTCTCACTGCCACCCTTATGCTGTACTCCCTTAGCCACTGTTGCAAATAATCCAATGTCTGAATGTAAGTCATACCCCGAGATCACTTCTTTCTGCAAGCACACAGGCATACACCCAGATACATGGAAAAATTATTTAACCAAATTTTATTAAGTTTGAAGGAACATCAAAATTTCTAATACCAAATTCAATCCCATTAAATTGAAAGCAATTACTCCTTCCAATTTCATAAGAATGGATTAAATTAGATTTCTGATTCAATATAATGTGTGGTGCCCATGTCAGGAAAAGTGATAGTATGAGGATCTTATCCAAAACACATCAAGACTATTGAGTCTGGACTTGACAGCCACATAAATGGGATTCTACTGAAAAACTCAAGGGATTCACACATGCACAGCCCCACATGCCACATTTATTTAACCTTTAGAATATACTTTTTTATATTCTGCTATAAAGAAAATAAAGTTACTTCAAGACATTATAATCAAAAAATTAATTTTACTTCACTAATGTGCACACACACCAAAAAAAACACAATTTCTATTTTGTGTCAGGTACTATGTTTAATGACGACAATGATAATAACAAACACACACTGAACACTTTACATGTGCTAACATTTAATCTTTAGAAAGTACTACTACTGTCATCTTCATTAAATAAATGTGGGTACTGAAGCACAGAGATACTGTCATTTGCCCAAAGTCACATAGCTAATACAATAGCTGGTTTTACAGTCTAGCTTAAGATTTACAGCTGACTACAGTGAGATAGCAACGGTAAAGATGACTGAGGCAGAAGAAATTCACATGCGTGGAGGAGGTCATGTAAAAGGCACAAACTGCTGCAAGACAGGAACCAGCTGGGATATCACTCCCTCTGCACCGCCAGGTCGGGGGCACGAGCTGCACAGCAGCGGTGTGAGCAGAGTGGCAGTGGGTACAAGCAGTCAGGATCTAAAATAACCAGATTAGGTGATCTGATGTATCGTCACAATTACCTCAAAAAAAGCATTTAAATCACGCACATATATGAATCTGGGCATGAATCTGTGTATATAATAACACTGTAAAAAATTCTTAGAAATTCTTAGATCTGAGAATCATCAAGCTACATTGAAGAACCAAAAGGAAAGTCTCTAAAAATGCCTGGACATTCAAATCAGCTCCCCCTAAATTAACTACAAGTCATGTTAGTACAGTGAAAATGAATGTAATATTTTTAAGGGCTGTAGGTTACTCCATTCGCTTTTAATATTAAGCCTCTTTAACCTTCACATATGTTAACAGATTTAAGGATTAATGAGCAATTCAAGTTGCACTTTATAAAAAGATTAGTTTCCAGTTACGTGTGAAAGCTATGTAACGGTAAAGGTAACAAAGGTTTGTCCTTCGAGTCAAAAACTCCCACCTCAGTCAGCTCCCAGGGGCAAGAGGACAATGCTCACATTACATTCTAGGACAAACACCCTCAGGGCGACAGGCAACGAAGATATAGAGCAGTGAGTCCATGTTCGCATATCACATCTGGTCTCCAGCACACACACTGTGGGCTGATATCCACACAGGGCCATACTGCCTCTGGAGAGCTCTATTTGTGTAATTCTTATATAAATACCAGTAAAAAGTTTCAAAAGCAGTAAATCAAAAATAGACAAATGTTAACTAATTTAATGACATCAAATAATTTTATCAGAAGACTATTTGTACCATGAAATTCACTATTCATGTATATTACAGCTGCAGTGATCCTGTAATAAAATACTGCCATCTATTGTCCATGAGCTAAAAAATACATCATTTCTTTCACCCAAACCCACTAAAATTTTTAATTAAGACCAAAAAAAAACAACACTATTTTACACAGTCAAGTGTCATCACCTTAAAAAAGTGTTTATCCCCAACATCAAATATGACAATGCAAAGAAAGTGAAGCTTTCATGGTAATTTATCATCCGGATATTTTCTGTTTTATTAAGTTTATTGGGGTGACGATGGCTAATAGGATCACACAGGTTTCAAGTGTAGACTTCTGTGACGCACGATCTGTGTACTGCGTTGTGTGCCCACCACCCAAAGTCAAATCATCTTCCATCACCGTACATTTGGCCCCTTTACCTCTTATTACCCCCAACCCTCACCTCTCTGGCAACCACCACACTGTTACTGTGTCCGTTTCAATTGCATACCCCACATATAAGTGAAATCTTATGGCTGCTAGCTTTTTCTGACTGACTTATTTCACTCAGCATAATATTCTCAAGGTCCATCCATGTTGTTGCAAATAGGAGTATTTCATCTTTTCTTATGGCTGAGTACTATTCCATTGTACGTATGTACCCTATCTTCTTTATCCAATCATTGTTTGTCCCCATGTAAAAAAATTAATGCAAAATGGATCAAAGACCTAAATATAAGATCTGAAACAATAAATTACCTAGAAGAAAACATAAGTACTAAACTTATATACCTTGATCTTAAGAGAAGATTTTATAAATTTGACCCCAAAGGCAAGGAAAGTAAAGGCAAAACTAAATTAAAGGGACAATATCAAACTAAAAAGCTTCTGCACAGCAAAAGAACCACCAACAAAACAAAAAGGTAACCAACCAAATAGGAGAAGATATTTGCAAACAACAGTTCCGACAAGGGGTTAATATCTAAAAATATATAAAGAACTCATAAAATTCAACACCAATCAAACAACCCAATTAAAAAATGGGCAGAAGACCTGAACAAACACTTCTCCCATATAAATGCTCACATCCTCAAAAACCAGAAAAAAAGAAAATTTTAATTTAAACAGATTATTTCTAAATGAATTATCCCCCCAAAAAATGTTTTATAACATCTCAAAGTGTAATTTCAGTCATTAAGCAATGAAGCAAATGTCGAGTTTTTAAAAATCTAAAGGTCTATGTTGATTTGTCACATGAAAATTCTAGAAAATACTTTTAGTGGTTTAATAGCAGAATGCCAGCAATTTTGAAAAGACTTATCTTTTTTTTTTTTTTTTTTTTTTAGAGAGGGGAAGGTTGGAGAGAGGACAAGAAGAGCAAGAAGAGAGAGAGAGAAACTTCAATTTGTTGTTCCACTTGTTTATGCATTCATTGGTTGATTCTCCTTTTTTAATTGCTTGATTGATACTTGTATGTGCCCTAACTGGGGATCGAAACCACAACCTTGGCATACCAGGACAATGCTCTTACTAACTGAGCTAGCCACCCAGGCAGGGCCAAGGACTCATCATAGTAACACAATTTAGCACTCCATGGTAGTTTATTGACAAAAATTAATAAAAATTAAACTAGTACTAACACGCTACAAGAAATGCAAATAAGAAGTTTAAGTGAGCTGAAAAGTCAGGCCAAAGTGAAACAGAATGAAAAATGATCAAATTCCCAAAGACAGAAATTTAAAAAAATAAACTTTTCCCAAACTACTAGTGAGAAAATTGAGAAAAAGAGTTTAAAATTTTTATCAAAATAATTTAATGACAGTGAAAGTTATTAACTATTACAGGGCATTCACTTTGGACATAATATTGCACCAAGAAAAATCAGGACCTGGAACAATAATATTTTAGAACTCACAAGAGTTAACTAGATTTTCTGTTTATCTCTTTAAAAGGTTAAGATTCTAACCCTGGTCATGTGGCTCAGCTGGTTGGAACATTGCCCAGTGAACCAAAAGGTTTCAGGGTCAATCCCGGGTTGGGCACAGATGGGAGGCAACATATTGATGTTTCTCTCTCACATCCATGTTTCTCTTTGTCTCCCTTTCCCTCTGTAAAATCAACTAACATATTTTTTAAAAAGGTAAAGTGTTGGGAACCACCCTGCCTGGTTTCAGAAACTGTGATCCCGCATGGCTAAGGGTGAGTAAAGGACCTTGGGACCATAAGCCACTTAGGAGACAAAGTTTATCTTCCTTGTTGGGGCACCACCTCTGCCCCCTTTCTCTTCACTCTGTTTGGCCCCAGGCAGATAACTGGTTAGCCAATGACGGGTAAGATTCCTCAAAAGAGGTATGACCTAAGACAGGCACGGTTGCAAAGGGGCCCCTCAGGGAAGGACTTGAGGGGCTATAGAAAAAAGGGGGTGATGGACCCTCGCCCCTTGGCTTTGACATAGCCTGAGTCCTCATTCTGTCTGCAAGAAGTCTCCTAATCTCTTGGCTGCCTTACTTCCCCTGCCTGACTTAAGCCTGAAACAATGCTGGAGGTAGGTGTGGCCCTATGCTGGAAAGGGCTGGTTCCCTAGGGCAATCAGGACTAAGAAAGAATGCATAAAATCCTGTGAAACCTACTTTGCTAATACCCGCAATTTAAATGAAAGAGTCCAAGCAGGAAGTGAGTTTGTTCCCCAAAGTTTTATGGCCCTTTAATTATCTGACCCTGACTCAGAATAAGCCCTCAGAATTCTGTAAATGCTATACACTGTTTAGTCATTTCTGCCTAACAATGACTGATGAGCTTTACAGATACACCCTGTATTCCTGTGCAAACTGAACCAAATAAAATCCTGTTAAGGCAAGGATTGAGGCGCTCTCCTCTTGAGAGAGTAGCCACCGTGCTCCAAAGTGCTCTGCCCTTGAGAGAGAAGCTGTGCCGTCCCTTTTCCTCCACAGGACTCAGTAGTCCCTGTGAATTTGTCTCGTCTCATCCACAATGCTGCGGGCCCCAGGAGCCGGGATCCATGTCAGTAAAGATTCTAATCAACCATGCAAGTTTGCTCTCAAACATAAAGAAAATATTGTTTGAGAGTTTTTTAGAAAGTTGACACAACCTAATTTGTATAAAATTTAGTACAAAATCAAAATCAGTGAGTGTTAGTCCAAAGGTTTAGTTTTGTGCTTCATTTCATGACAAGAGGAGATTCCTGGACCACAACAATGAATAACAGAAACTATATATTTCCATGCTCTATTTAACGTAGGAAAAAAACCCAGAATGTAGAGATCAAAAAGTCATCAGGCATCCTATTTTATATCACATTAATAAAGAGTCCCCACAACCTATTAAAACATATTAAACACCTTTCTGAAATGTTACATTCTACTAAAACATTGCAAAATTTAAATAAAAGTTTTAACATTTGTAATTTACATTTTAGGAACTTGAACAGAGTTTTTTCATTTTTTTTATAAAGCATATAATTCCTTTTGTAATAAAAGGTAATTTTTCCTCATTTCTCAGTCATCTTGAACTCATTTTAAAATAAAGATGACCTCCTTATAAAATGACACAGGTAAATAGGGCTAACTTTTATGATGAAATTTTTACTTCAATAAAGTTGTTTAAAAATTTTTTAAATCTAGAAAAAACACTGATCATAATATGGCAAATAAGCTATACAATATCTTTATCACAATACTTTCCTTAACAAATGTACATATTCAGCTTCATTTTCAGGTGACAAACCAATAGTCTTCCAGAAAGTAATGAACAACATATGGTAAACAATTATATGTATCAGTGGCCTTCCAAGTTGAAGCATTTTTAAGATACAATTATATATAAATGGTTTTCAGTTACATTTGTCCACATCCTTCCAAATGGAGTGCTTCATCTGCACACACACATGCATGTACACTAATTAATCCTTTTATACTGAATTTCATTTCAATCTGATTTTATTTAAGAAGTCATCTGCAATTTCCATTTTAAAAATTATGTTTTACCCCCTTAAATCGCTGCTCATCTTCTACAACTTAAGCCAATGCATCCTTTACTTGTGACTGTTCCCTATCTACCTTCTTCTACAAAAGGGAAATGTGGTGTGAACAGCAAATTTTTACTCAGCTCCTTGTGAGCTTATAAAGGAATTTTTCCCAGCGCAGACTAACCATTCATTCCATAGCTCCTAGTACTGCATCCACCTAAAACACAAGGTCTGGTCAAAGAAAAGCTGTCTGGTTTATGCATTTACTTCCAGCCCAACTGCTTACATACACACGGCATGCAATGTGCATTTATAATTCCAAATTATTCTCTCACCAAACCCTAACCTGGTGAGTTGTTCTGCTTTTGATGTCTGTGGAGATAAAATGTAGGGAAGCTACCGAACCTCTTTCAGACTCATATTCTCGAAAGTTGAGTCTCTTGGAAAGACCTGACCGAAGGAATACAGCTCAGTGATCCAACAGCAGCTGTCCTCCCTGCCACAACTGCTACACCGCACCTTTTTAGGAAGGCACACCCTGAAAACTGTGCTGTTGGATCCTCACACAAAGCCAGCTTTTAATAAAATTCTCAAATTTCTATGTAAAATAACAGTGGCAAAATCACTAGAAAAACATTAAGACTTGCGAAGGCAAATAAAATAATAAAAATATTAGTTCAGGCAAATAAACTAATAAAAATATTTCCACAGTAACCAGGAAGAGAAGGTGAAAGTGAATTACTGGCAAGTTAAGCAATACTTTTAAATTAATATCTTAAGACAACTTCCAGTCAAGATGGTGGAGTAAGCAGACATGGCTTACGTCCTCATACAACCACATCAGAATAACTGAAATAGAGAACAACCATTACTCACAACACTCAGAAATTGAGTTGAATGGAAGTCTGACAACTATGGAATTAAAGAAACCACATCCATCCAGGCTGGTAGGAGGGGCACAGACACATAATGAGTTGCTCCCACACCACACTGGTAGATAAAAATTAGGGAGGAATATCTCAGGCATGAGGAGTCCTAGCCCCATACCAGGACCCCAGCCCAGGGATCCAGTGCCAGGAAGATAAATCCTGACAACTTCTAGCTGCAAACACCAGCGGGGGTTGAGTCAGTGAAAGAAACTAATGGAGCCGGAAGCACTTTCTCTTCAAGAACCCACATACACCTACTCACACTAACTCCCTCTGAGCTCCAGCACTAGGGTAGCAGCTTGAAAGGCACCAATAGTATATTTGGAGGAACTGAAGTGTCGGCAATTAATCTGAGCAAAGGCCGTTCTCCCTTTTCTAAACCCTTCCCCACAGAGCCATAGGTGCCGTATCTGAAACTCCATCAACGTGGCTAACACTGTTTGACCCACCTTGGAGATCCCCAGAGATGCCCCACCCAAGACCACCCCACCCAACTAACTGGCCTATCCAACCTGCTTTTCTATATGAATGGCTGGTCTTGGCTCATACTTCGCAACTTCCTAAATGCTCTCAAACAAGCAATAGCTGGACTCAGTGAGCCCCAGGCCTGGCACTAGCAGTAGCTAGCCTGGATTCACAGCTTGGCTTTGCTTGGGAATCTCCAAGCCCAGGACAAGTAGCAACCATTTCAGATCGCTTTACAGCTCAGGTGGGGTGGCCCTGGGGAAAACACGGGTGGGGGCTGACCTTGGCCTCCACCATCCAGGAAACCCCAGGGTCAGCAGCATACACAGTAGACAGCTACAGACCATATCAGAGCACCACCACCTTCCCCTGCATAGCAGATCCTCCATGGAGGGCAGTGGTCGGTGGTCAGTGGTCATCACCCAATCCTTGCAGCTGACTGGCCTGGGTAAATCCCTCCCATTGACTTGCCAACAGCAACCAAGGCTCAACTATAAGAGGAGGGTGTACTCTGCCCACATACAGGGCGCACCTCAACTACCCAGCTTGGGTGATAGGGGAGGCTGTGCCACTAGACCCTACAAGACACCTACTACATAAGGTCACACTACCAAGACACAGTCAAAGCAGCTATATCTAATACATAGAAACAAACACAGGGAGGCTGGCAAAATGAGGAGACAAAGAAGCATGGCCCAAATGAAAGAACAGATCAAAACTCCAGAAAAAGAGTTAAATGAAATGGAGATAAGCAATCTGTCAGATGCAGAGTTCAAAACACTGGTTATAAGGATGCTCAAGTACAGGTGCAGAAAATAAATCCTCTTTTGCAACCCAGAACTCATTGTTTGGTATGAATTTTGATACATACAAAAAGGAACATAATAAAGAAAAAAAAAGTATACTCAAGGAACTCAGTGAGGACCTCAGCAGCATACAAAAGATCTAGTCAGAAAAAAAGGATACACTAACTGAAATAAAGAACAATTTACAAGCAAAGAACAGCAGAGTGGATGAAGCCAAGAATCAAATCAATGATTTGGGTCATAAGGAAGAAAAAAACAACTAATCAGAACAAAAGAAAAAAGCCAAAAAATGAGGAGAGTATAACCAGCCTCTGGGACAACTTCAAGAGGTCCAACATTCACTTCATAGGGGTGCCAGAAGAAGAAGAGAAAGAACAAGAAGAGAAAGAACAAGAAAAATCTATTTGAAAAAATAGAGAGAAAACTTCTCTAATTTGGTGAAGGAAATAGACATGAAAGTCCAGGAAGCACAGGGAGTCCCAAACAAGATGGATGCAAAGAAACCTACTGTGAGACACATCATCTTTAAAATGCCAAAGGTAAAAGACAAAGAGAGAATCTTAAATGCAGCAAGAAAAAAGAAGTTAGTTACCTACACAGAAGTTGCCATAAGACTGTCAGCTGATTTCTCAAAAGAAATTTTACAGGCTAAAAGGGATTGGCAAGAAATATTCATAGTCATGAAAAGCAGGGACCTACAGCCAAGACTGCTCTACCCAGCAAAGCTATCATTTAGAATTGAAAAGCAGATAAAGAGCTCCCCCAGACAAGAAAAAACTAAAGGAGTTCATCATCACCAAACCATTATTACATGAAATGTTTAAAGGACTTATTTAATAAAAAGAAGACCAAAACTATGAACAATAAAATGGCAAAAACACGTATCAACAATTGAATATAAAAAAACCAACTAAGCAAACAAGAACAGAGACACAGAGCATTTTGATGGCTGCCAGATGGGAGGAGGTTGTGCTGGAATGGGTGAAGAGGTGAGGGGATTAATGAACACAAATAGGTGGTTACAAATAGCCATGGGGATGTGAAGTCCAGTGTGGGAAATGGAGCAGCCAAAGAACTTACACACGTGACCCATGGACATGAACAATGGTGTGGAGATTGCCTGAGAGTGAGGGGTGCTGAGTAGAAGGGGGCCCCAGGGGAAAAATCAGCACAACTATAATAGCATAATTGATAAAATATAATAAAATATTAAAATAAAAATAATAAACTATCTTAAGGCTATAGTTTTCCAACAGATAGGATACATATAGATAGTAAGGGCTTATAAAATTAGCCTAAAATGCCCAATAAAGAGGACATTTTACAATCAACAGATATTATTACTCTTTTATTGTATATATAAAGTCTTTGTTTCTCTTTATATAATCTTTCTCTGTTTAACGTCTGAGCTTTAGAAATGCTAAGATTCAACTTTATAAACTGAAGGTCACCACTGGCGTTACAGACACTGTTAAATGACAAGAATCGAATTTATTTTCACTGTAACTCAGATATACTTCAGAACCTTCAGACAAAAGGCATCTCTTTTGGCTACAAAAGAACAGAATTTTTGCAAGAAAACTCTGGATTACATTAAGAAAAATGTTCTATTCAGTACATAACTAAACATCTCATAAATACTTATTACTAATACATACAAATACCAGAATATTTTTAATAATTTCTTAAAAGCCTAAGTTAACAACGCCTTTGTTCTGTCTCTACTTTCAAGTGCGATACAAGCCATAAGAAATTAGCAACAAATATGAACATACTGTACAAACTCTGTTAAGACACTACACATAAGTAACCAGTTGCAGTGATGGTGGCAAAACAAGACAACTAGATTACAAAGGCACACATGGAAGGGAAGTTAAGAGCCCTAGACTAAGGTAGTGGGTGATTCTTTCAATAATTCCACTAGATTCAAAAAGAATACAAAATCAAGATGATGATATATTTATGTTCCACTGAGAGATCACGATACACTTACAATTAAGAAGGTGGGAAGGAACCAGGTGGCTCTCAGCGGACACTGCTCTCTACAACAAAAAAAGCAGCTTACTTCCAACACCTAACAGTGCTGAAGCTAATAAACCGAGCATGCTCCTGTGGTACAGGTATGCAGTCCAGTGGTACATATCATCTTCTCTTTTCCCTCAAAAAAAAAAAAAGGTTTCTAATAACAGTCATATATGAATGACTTCTAAAACAGAAATTTCAAAGTGATGGGAAGCAAAAAAAACCCCTACTCTAATTTAAGTCATTAATATTAAGTTTCTAATCAAAATAACTTGAAAATACCAACTTTGAGAGACTACACCGCATAGTGCCAAGAAGCAGAGTCTGTGGTGACAAACAACAATAAGGGTGACACTGTTTAAGTCGTGTCTTCCTTTCCCAGTCTCCATCGCCTTGTCTGGAAATATGCAGAAACGTCACACCGAAGTCATTTCATTTGATCCCTGCAATAATTTACAGGAAAAGCCTAACACACAGTAGCTTTTAACCAATTCAGCTCCCTTCCCTGAAAACGCATGCAAAAATCCTGGTTTTACGTACAACTAGCCTACACAAAGTATTGTCACCTAAGAGAAGTATAATACACCACACATTTTTCACTCAGTTGTATTTTGAAGTTCAAGTCTACTGCCATTTAGGCTCCCACAGAATTAATCTATTCCTTACCTTAATCTATTTTCTTTTACAAATGATCTGAAGATATTGGTGTATAATGTTGTGTTCACCAGTTCTTAAAACTGAGATAGAAGGCAGGCATCGTACTTGTTGTATTTAAGAAAGTTTATGCGCACTCACACTTTAATTACGGGCAGTGTTATATCCAGAAATCCAAGTCCAAACACAAAAGTGTGACTTCAATGTCCTTAAAATTCCGCTAACCACAAGTGTGGTCCTTGACTGCATTCCTTACACAAACACTTCTATATTATCAATCTAATACACCCCACTGACCTCAGTCTTAAAAATCAAAAGTACTTCAAATTAAATGGCCAGGTCCAGAAAATATGCTTACATTACAGGCATTCTATTGTAATACTATCTCCTAATACTATCTCCTAACTCCTAAACTAGAGTTTACTTGTTTCTACAAAGAGATATTAATTTTATTAACTCAAACATAAGATGTTATCATATGACTTGACATTATCACCAAGCATTTCTAAAATATAAATTGGAAATGCTCTTTTAATAAAGCAGGCCCTGCTTCCCTGTATTATTAAAAAAAAAAAGAATACATGGAAGTCTGACTTCTTACTAAAATAACTTCGAAGATTTAACATACAATTGAGAGCTTTTTCTTTGTCAAAAACAATAAACTTCTTGACTTCAAGTCGTGTTCATTTCCATATCTTCACACCTCCCAGCACTGTACCCTGTAATACCCATCACATGCAGAGAACATTTCCTAATGAATAAACTATACACAAATGCACAAAGGAACTATCAAGAACTGTAACAGCCCAGCAATTGTAAAGTGATTTCTCTGAAACCATGAACACCCAAGCTAAACCCTCTATTCTGACTTAGGTCAGCTTAGCCCAAATATATCTAACACACATTATTCTCATGTTTATGAACTACAACCTCAGTGGATGGCCTTGTGAAGAACTTTTCCCGACTAACCAAAAAGCACATGCTATCTTCATTCATAAGAAGAAATGACTACAAAGTACACATCTCTCTCTCTCTCTCCTCCCCTCCCTCCCCAACATATACCCGCCATATCTGTAACTAAATGAAGGCTGTTCCTAAAGCGGTCACCTTGGGAAACCATGCCTCACTTACTGGGTTAGGCGATGGGTGAGAGTTCTTTGCTGAAATGAGGTGAGAGCTGTGAAGTTCTGAAGAGATCCAAAAAGTGTTAGTCACCAGGTTCATATGCCCAGTGCTTCAGAAGAAAAGCCAATATCCAATAGATCAGAGTTTTGGAGTAAGGCAAGGTTTATTAGTCCAGAAGTCCTAGGGGACAACTAATTCTCAAATCCATCTAGAGAGTTCAAAATTCACGCTCCTATATATATGTCAAGGGAAGAAAGGATAGGGCCATAGACAGCTAGTCACCAAAAAGGAATCCAAAGAAAAGCACAGCCCTGGCTGGTGTGGTTCAGTGGACTAAATGCTGGCCTGGGAACCAGGGGGCCGCTGGTTCAATTACTAGTCAGGGCACATGCCTGGGATGACAGCCAGGTCCCAGGTTGCGGGCGTGCAAGAGACAACCACACATTGATGTTTCTCTCCGTCCTTCTCCCTCCTTTCCCCTCTCTGTAGAAATAAATACATAAAATCTTTTTTAAAAAAGAAAAGCACAAAATTTCTAAAGCCCTTTGCTCTTGGACTGTACATTGACACCAGCTGATCTGAGTCGGTCCTGGAGACTCCTGCAGGTCTTTGATAAAGTCATTATTTTGTACATAATTCCCACCACTGGAGGGGGCCACCCTGTGGCAAGAGGCTGCTCTCACAAAAACTCAAGGCACAGGCAGAATTCCTCTACTTAATTATCGTATTTGTAGCAGGAGCTATTAGCCTGAAGGCCAACAGAGCAGGGAAGCATTTCACTGTTACAAAAGTAGAAGAATCACTGCTATAAACATTTTCTGAAACTAAAATGCCTTATGTTTAACTAAAACATTGTTCAATATCATATCGCATACTTTATTCATCAGCTGTGGCCTCAAATGACCCGTGACCATTGTAACACTAAGTGTACTCTCAAGATACGAAGATCTGCCACCTATCAGGACAGTAAAAATGATTTACCAACATCTCAAAAAGAAATAATACAAAAAATTTTAATAATCAAGTCAGCATTATTAGAAAAAAGTTTAGTCTACAAACAAGTGCTTACTTGAAGAAGACACTCATAGAATATATGCATTTTATTGTATTTCATTTTATTTTATTTTTAACCCTCTCCTGAGGATATGCTTATCGATTTTAGAGAGAGAGGAAGGGAGAGAAAGAAACACTGATCGGTTGCCCGACTGCCTGCCATACATGCCCTGACTGGGGATGGAACCTACAACCCTTTCTTTTTTTGGGGGGATGGGGGAAAAGCTGTATGGGATGACCCTGTAAATAACTTAGCCATTCAGCCAGGGCATGAAATGTTTGCAATTAAAATATATTTCTTTAAAAAGCCCCTCTACCTACAGAGTTAGTTTAATTGCTTTCCGTGACACTAATTTCATGGTATCATGGAACCATGTATTCATGATACAACTGTTCTGAGTTTAAGGTAAAGACATCATTTTTCAGTACTATAACTGTGCAGAAACTTTACTTCTTTAATATGACCTTTACCCGCTTTCCTTTCGGTCCAAAATGACCTCCCCCAGCACCCTGACTCACCTGCCTCCCTCTCCCTAGCATGTCCACTCCCTTAATCATTAAACCTTCAGCATGATAGGGCTCATGTTAGTATCATACTCTCTTAAGAACAAAGCCTCGGTCTGCTGGTCACGGAAGCAGTTTCAGTCAAGCTAAAGCTAACACCTTGACTTTGGTTGGGTTTCAGTCTCAGGCCCCTGAAAGCAAAAGTGCCCCACAGACACACCAGCACGCCACCAGACAGAACAGTGCCATGGCTGACCTCAGGACCTGGCCCCAACCAGTCAGTAGAGCCCTCGACCCCAACTCCTTTAGCTGCCATGATTAATGATTTTTCCCCTATGTAACCCATCCCCTGGGAGCCATCAGGGGGTCAGCGCCTTTAGCACTAGCTTGCCTATGACTCCAGGCTTGCTGCCATTTCCTCAAATAACAAAGCTCCCCTTTGCTTGGGGCACACTCCTGTTCCAGATTGCCTGGGCTTTAATGCGCACAGGTGAACTGACCCTGTTAGTCTGGTGGTACCAGTAGATTTCATTCTTTGAAATGAGAAGCAAGCAGGCACTATTTGTAAGTTATGAACCACCTTTTTCCTCAAAATAAAAAGGGTTTGAAAGAGGTAATGAACAAGCTCTAACAGCCCTCACTAAGTAAGCCTCTGTGAGGTTTTAACTAAGATAATTATATTCCTGGTATCACATAGTTAAAAATAGCAATATCAAGTATATACCCACATGATCTATTTCTTCTTCAAATAGTAAAAATATCTACTATTAGTCATTGAGAGCTCATTTTGAATTTCTCTATATGCTGTTTTCAATAATCTCTGTACACATTATACATAAACTATGTATTTTATACCTATTTTAATCACTTATACAGTTAAATGAAAATATTTAGGTCTATATTTGATTAATAAAACACTGTAAAACTATTAAGCAATAAAATCTTAAAAAGACCCACTATTCCACAATAATGACAATGACTACTGGCATTGGTAATCCAGAAATCATTCATATCTTATATTGTATCTAAATATAAAATCAGTAGAGATTCTCTTCTTAAATGTTTTACAGAGCTAATACTGCTCATATTTCCTCAGCCTACAGAACCTAGACAAATTATTTAAATGGCCCTACAGTCTGCTGCATACAAGCCAGACTAAAATTAAAAACCGACTATGCATTTCTAAAGTGTGTACAATCAACAGCATATAAAATGAATACACATATATACAAGTAATGCAAGTAATAAAACATTAACAAGAAAAATTAATTTCATACTCAAATCAGTGCTTCTATAATTCTCCCTTTCTTCTTATTCCCAAATAACAAGCCAAAATTAGGTGTATATAGCAAAGCTTAATATTCTTATGTAAATGAATCAGGACTTATTTTACACAGGGGAGTAAATATTATAAGACTAAACACAAAGTGCTAATGAACTAAAATTTAAATTAAAAAGTGTTATTTAATCACAGAAAAAAAAATCAACCTCTGATTTTTTTTTATGTTTTAGGGAATTACCTTAAAGGCTATTTATTCATAATACTCAAACTAGTACCATCAAAATGTGTTAAGGCAGGCTCAAGCTAAATTACACTAAAAATTACTAATGAACAGAGAAGTAATTCTAAAACCATATTTTGAGTACTTAATCAAAACAGCAAAAGTATTAAGACCAATTTTGCTGTCTAAAGAAGATGTCATCAAAAACATGAAGTTAATAATATAAGTCCATTCAGTTGCTGATAAAAACAATAGTGCCCTGGCCAGTGGGGTTCAGCTGGAGCACAGCCCTATAAATGGAAAGGTGGCAGGACTGATCCTCGGTCACAGCACATATAACAGAAGCAACCAATCAATGCTTCTCTCTCACATTGATGTTCCTCTCCCTCTCTCTCCCTCCCTTCCCCTCTCTCTAAAATCAATAAGCATGTCCTGGAATAAGAATAAAAAAAAAAAAGCTATGAAGGGAGCAAGTTTCTAGTCCTGCCCAATCCTCACATGCTATACTGAAGCCGTAACTTGCCCAATATACACGCAAAGGTAACTGTGAGGTACAAAATAGTGGTTAAGAACAGTGTTTTGGAGTGACAAACAATTCACTGCCTGTCTGATTTAAGATAAGACACAACCTGTCCATTCTCACTTTTAAAGTAGGGATGCCAATATTTCCCCATATCACAAAAACTAAGCAAGATAGCATATACGAAATCCTGGGCCAGTGCCTGTCACAAAGAATTCAAATCATGGTGCCATTTAATATATACAGACAGACATAGTAACAAATATAGACATTATATGTGCCCCTTAATATACTTACTTCCTAGCCCTGCCACATGAGAGGACCTAGAAGCACTGACGCTTCACAGCGGCAATGAGCAGACCTGGTGTCCGCATCTTTGATCTACTTATAAACACCATTCACTAAGTGAAAGGGACCAGGGCTCCTTGGAAAAGTGGTCGCTTCCAAGGCTGAGGAAGAAAACATATGATACTAGAACATCTTGACATGCCAGAAAATTAGAAAATGCTCAAAAAAAAATGGGGGCATGTTGAGAAGACCCAGAAGCCAGCCTGAACAAGGTCCTGTGGCCAAAGTTGGAACAATGAGCAGCAAAAGAAATAATGATCGCACCAGACCACATCACACAGATTTTAAAAAATCCATGAGTCTGTACTGAGGAAGGACAGCTCTTCCTTACATAAGGATTCCATTCATAAATGTGGATGAAAGAAGAAAACAGAAAATCACCACTAAGTGAACGATGCAGTAATGACTGTTGCCGGCAAGATCCACTGACATGTGCTAACATGAGCAGACAGAAAGGCCGAAGAGAAACAGGATACTTACTCACTACAATAACCTCACTGTGAAGAAATCTGGCAGACAAGGGTTAGTGCCCTAGTAATAAGACATAGTGACATCACGAGCCCCTGATATTATGCACTGCGAAGGACACGCTAACACTTCTGTCCTCTTCCTGCTGAAAAATGCACACATAACCTTATTCTAATCATGACAAAACATCACACAAACCCAAGTTGGGGGTCATTCTACAAAACAACTAATCAGTTTTCTTCAGAAGGTGAGGACACAAAAGACAAGAAGAAACTGAGGAGCTGTAAGAGACTGGGGAAGACTAAGGAGACATTACAAATAAATGGAAGGTAAGATACTGGAACAAAAAAAGGACATACATGGGAAAACTGGTGGAATTCAAGTAAGATTTGTAGTTCAGATAATATTATTGCACTGTTAATTTCCTAGTTTATTCATTATACTATAATTATATATTATACTATAATTATATATTATACTATAATTTTGTATATTAGGGGAAGATGGGTGAGGGGACATGTGAACTCTGTAATTTTACTACTTTTGTGCAAGTTTAAACTTGTCTCAAAACAGTTTTTAAAGTTTTTTTAATATATGAAATCCATAGTTGTATAGGCAATATATAATAGCTTTCTCTTTGTTTGCCTTAAAATCATTACCATATTTTTCAGACTATAAGATGCATTTACCCCCCACCCCCACCAAATTTGGGAGGAATAATGGTTGTTAATGCTGCTGTTGAGTTCTGTTTACATTTACATTGGTGAAATATTATGTTATTTATGTTATTAAATATTTTACCACTTTTTTTGCTTCAAAATGTTTTTTCCTATTTTCTTCCTCTGAACCTAGGTGCATCTTATGGTCCAAAAATATGGAAGCTATGCTAACATATCCCTTCATTGCTGAAGCTAGAATACATACATCTAAAAACTGAGCTCTGAAAAATTTAATCAATAAATATATTACAGATCCCATTACCTGTAATTTTATATCCGTAAGCAGCTAGTTGTCCAGCCATATATTCTCCATCTGAATTATTATGAGAACAACCCCATGTCCGTATCCAAATTTTCTGTATGCCAGGAATAGTGCTATCAAACAATCAACAAAAGAAAAAAGTGAGCTTTGTTCAATGACTTTTAAAATAAAACATACTAGATGATTTCTGGGCATATTATGAAAAACATAAACGACTCACTGCATCCCATTCACAAGCTATTCATGAAATGCACCAATTTAATCCACAATCTGTTGGCACACCAAAAAAGTCTAAAATCAAGATAAAATAACCACAGAATTCTACGGTAAGACTCTCTACACAAAAATACCTCCTTTTTCTCTGAATTGTATTTTAAATTCAGTAGTACTAATGTACTACTGATATTAAGTTTGACTCCTAAATGGTACATACAAATAACAATAGCAAAGAAATTGGTTCCAGATAACAATGATAAATAAAATAAAAGTAACTTAAGTATATCCATCTGCTCACAAAGAGACTCTATATACTCACTCCAATCTTTATTTTATAACTTAGAGATATAAATAACTGCATCAAAATGGACAAACTGTCATCCTATGGCATTATTAAAAGTACTTCATCTATAAAAATACAGTTCAAAAATATAATAGTTTTAGGAAAGAATAAAAGGGCTTTCAACTTGGATTGCCCTAATAATTTATAATTAAACAGAAATTACCTTAAGAATAGGTTCAGGACAAATTTGATAAACATCGGTCATTTTTAAAATAGAAGCAAACAGCCCAGGCTGGTGTGGCTCAGTAGATGGAGCACTGGCCTGCAAACTGAAACGTCACTGGTTCAATTCCCAGTCAGAGCACATGCCTGCGTTGCAGGCCAGGTCCCCAGCAGGGGACATGCAAGAGGCAACTGATGTTTCTCTCACACATTGATGTTTCTCTCCCTCTCTTTCTCCATCCCTTCCTCTCTCTCTCAAATAAATAAATGAAATTTTTTATATAAATAACTAAAATAGAAGCAAATATTTTCAGATATTTTTAAAGCTTAATGATCCAAACAAATTCAAGTATATTAAAATTTCCAACAATACTAAATAAATAAATATAAGCATATTAAATTATACAACTGCATAATCAGTCATTCCTGGCTAGGTTTTATTAGAATTTCTCCAGAGATTTAATAATGTAAACAGTGCAATAATTTGTTTGTGCCCAATGCCTTTACCTAAACCATAAGTATTTGTAAATTTGCTAAGAAAAATCCAATGTCCAAACCACCTTTCTATCATAAGAACCACAAATCCCAACAGAAATTTTAATTTGCAAGTTACAGAAAATTACATACCAGATACAGTAATATCAAAAAGGCGAGGGTAGGGTCCTATCTGTACACCCAATACTGTACTAGGCCCTGCCTTCAAAGAGCATGCAATTTAAGGCCTTTTTTTAAACCAATTACACTGCTAAATTAAAGAACATTCAAATAAAAAAATTAATCTACATACTTTCTCTCAAAGGTTCAAAGATTTTTTAAAAGAGATCTTATGCATACCACACAGACCAGTACTACCAGCTTCTCCCCTGGAATGATATGGAATTAAAAAAAAAAGTTTACCTATCACTTGGTGGACTCTCTTCCTCTTGCAAATTTTGTTGGGTATTTCTTCTTCGCACCTTTGGAACAATGTGCTTTCTTGCAAAATACCTATCTTGTGGCTTTGAATCTTGCTGCAACACAATATCTTCTATGTCACCCAGTAGTGTATCACAGGATGCAGAAGGCATCTTCATTCCATAAAAAAGTTATAAATGATACAAGCTTATGAGTCCCTCAGAAAATCTGTTTAATATAGCTTCACCTATAAAGTATCCTTGCTGAACTTGAATCCAATAAAACATTTTGGGTTAACTTCAGGTTTACCGAAAATGCAGAGATAAAGAACCATAAGGGCACAATCAGACAAATCCTATTGATAGTGGGACATTCCAAGGCTCAAACTGAACTATGTCTTCAACAAATCAATACCATGGAGAAAAAAGGAGAACTGTTCGAGATCAAAGGAAACTTAAAAGTGCACCACCTAAATGCAATGCATGTTCTTGTTTAGAGCTTACTTTGTCCAACCAGCTGCAAGACAACTGGGGAACAACTAGGGAAATCAGAATGTGAACTGGGTATCAGATAACATTAGGATGACGTAATTTATCAGTGATTCTCAACCTTTTTCATCTCATGGCACATGTAAACTAATTACAAAATTCTGTGGCACACCCAAAAATAGATTACATTTTTTATAGATCTGACAAAAAAGGGGTATAATTTTGATTGATTTACAAAAAAATCATAACAGTAGTAATTACCTATTCTTTTTGCTCCAGAGTGACCTTTGAAAAAATCAGGTGCCTATACTTGTATATAAGGATTTCTGGTACCAAGAATTAATCAATCCTTATTATGCAACATGACCAATAAGATGCACTTCTATTGTATGACCTATATATTTATGGTTCAAGACAGGGCATTCATACCAGATGGGTATTGTTGTGTTGTCTGCTGTCATTTTTTTTTGTTTGTTTGGCAATCTAAGAGAAAGAGGTCAGTGCTGACTAGTAAGGTACTGTATGCTTTAAAAATTCTTGAAGCACACCAGTTCAAAATCATTGCTACACATCACTAAATATAAAGTATTGCCCCTATGTTTAAAAATCTTACTTTTTTTACACTGAATACATTATTTAATATTGTAAAATATCTTTTTTAGAGATGCATATTGAATACTTGGAGGTGAAATGTCATTACATTGTAATTTACTAAAATAAAAATCAGATTAAGACATATGGGAAAACATTTACAACTCTTAATTCTAGGACATAGATGTATCGGTGTTCATTATCCTATTTTTTGTAATCAAGAAAAGAAAATGTGGGCACAGCTTCCAGGAAGATAGAGTAGACATTCTTTTTCCTGTGTCTCCGGACCACCAAAACTCTGGACATTATATATAAAATAAACACAAGAAGACTTTGAAAGGTGGAAAGAAAAAGGTAACAGGCTAGGGACCTTGGAATCCAAGAAAAAACACAACAGTGAGTTTCTTGTGGTTTATTTTGCCTCCTGTCCCCAGACACAGAGCTAAAGAAGCCAGCGACCCTGAAGTACCAACACACAGAGATGATAAAAGCCCCCAAGAAAAGCCTGTTTTCTTGTCAAGGAACCAGAAAGGGGGCAGCCTACCAAGACAGAAAACTTTGACAATAAATATTCTGCATGTGAAAAGAAAAAAACTCTACAAAACACAAAACTATAATCCCACCTGCAGACAAGCCACAAAAGGCCAGGTGAGGACCCTGGACTTGCACACTAACCAAGGAAGCAATAATGAAGCCCTACTCTACCCACAGTGCTAGTGAAGATTAAATTGACATAAGTTTAAAATTAAATTCCTATCAAAATCTAAAACAACTGGTAAAAAAAAGAAAAAAGTGGGTGGAATTAGCCTGACCAATTCTAAAACTCATTAAGTAATCAAGACGGTGTAGTATGGGTAGAATATAAACATATCAACAAAACGTAACAGAGAACCTGGAAACAGACCTACACAAATAAGCCCAAATGATTTTTCACAAAAGTACAAAAGCTGTTCAATGGAGGAAAGAAAGACTTCAGAAATTAGTGCTGGAGCAACTGGACATTTACAGACAAAACTGTAAACTGCAACCTAAGTCTCACATCTCACAAAACATACCATGGACTTAAATGTAAAATGTTAAGACTATAACTTTTAGAAAAAATCATAAGAGAAAATTTGCTAGACGTAAAGCTAGGTGAAGAGTTCTTAGAATTGACACCAAAAGCACAATCAATAAAAATTATATCCAGATATCATTAAAATTAAAAACTTGCTATGCAAAGAACCCTTTTGAGAGAATGAAAAGTCAAAGTACAGAGTGGGAGCAAATATTTGCAAATCTAACAAAAGACTACTATCTTGAATCAAAAACACAATACTGAAAAAAAATCCTATTAGAAAATGAACAAAAGAAAGACATTTCACCTAGGAAAATATACAGTGGAGAAGTGGAAGAGAGTGAGTGGGGGAGGAATGATGAAGGAAGGAATCTGGTTTGGGGTGGTGAACACACTAGATAATATACAGATGGTGTATTATAGAATCTTACCCCTGAAGCATATAATTTTGTTAATCAATGTTACCCCAATATGTTCAATTTTAAAAATACAATAGCTACAGATACACAGAGGCCTAATAAGCACATGAAAACAGATTCAACATTACTACACAGCTATCAGAATGGCCAAAATAACAAATAGTGAGGCCCTGGCCAGGTAGCTCATTTGGTTAGAATGTCATCCCGACATGCCAAGGTTGTAGGTTCAATACCCAGTCATGGCACACACAGAAAGGAACCAGTGAATGCATAAATAAGTGGAAAAACAAATCAATCACTCCCCCTCTCTCTCTCAAATCAAGAATTTTAAAGAATAGTGAGAACACTAAATGCTGATGAGCATGCAGAGTAATGGAATCACTCATACAGTCCTCATGGGAATATAAAACGGTATAGTTGCTTGGAGAAAAAAGTTTGGCATTTTCTTTAAAAAATTAATTATTTAACTACCATGCAACCTGGCCATTGTATTTCTGAGGGCTTAATCTATGAGATGTAGAGTACAATCACAAAAAACCTGAACACAAATATTTATAGTAACTTTCCTTGTAATAGCCAAAACCTACAAACAACCCAGATGCCCTCCAGTAAGTTGAATAGTTAAACAAAACTGTGGTACATCCATGCTCAACAGTAAAAAACGATGTACTGTTGATGTATGAAACAACCTGGGTGAAAGGCCAAAGAATGATGCTGAGAGAATGAATACAGCCCATCCTAAAAAGTCACATGCTGTCTAGTTTTTTATGTAACATTCTTGAAATTGATATTAAATTATAGAAACGGAGAACAAAATAGTAGTTGCCAGGAATTAAGGAGAGGACAGCTAGGAGGAAAGTGAGTGTGAGTAGAAAAGGGCAACATGAGAGAACCGTGTGGTGGTAAAAATATTCTATATCCTGACTATACAAATATCAACATCCTGGTTCTGGTATTATATTGTAGTTTTGCAAGATGTTACCATTGGGGGAAACTGGGTAAAGTGTATAGAATCTCCACATAATTTTTATAACTGTAAGTGAATACATAATTATGTTAAAATAAAAAAATTCTTAAAGAAACTGTCTTGAAAAAAAGGAAGAAAAAGAAGGCGTGCCTGCAAGTACACTTCCTGGCAGCACTACTGCCAGCACTGCATCCAGACACGGGAAGGTGCTCAGGGTCAACGCATTAACCACTCACAACTCCATCGGGCAGTGCTGTCACCCTCCCTTTAAAGCAACCGGAAGCACAGAGAAGCTAACTCCCCCAGGGAAGCACAGCAAGCACTCCACGCCAGGGGAGCCCGAGCCCATATGCTGTGCGGCACTCGACTGCCTACTTATTTAATGTACTCAGTGACCACTCATCTGGGCCACCAAAACCACTGTAAAGAATCCTATACTCTCCTCTGGTCTCAGCCTTTCTGATGAATTTTCCTCCTCTTCATTTGCCAAATTCCTGTCTTTTAATTAACAACTTTCAATTAAGAGTAGCTTCCAGCCATGACTCTGTAGCTCAGCGGGTAGGGCACTGACCCACAAACTGAAAGGTCGCCTGTTTGACTCCCCATCAGGGCACATGTCTGGGTTGCAGGCCAGGTCCCCCATTGGGAACAGGCAAAAGGTGATCAATGGATGTTTCTCTCCCTCTCTTTTTCCCTCCCTTCCCCTCTCTCTAAAAATAAATAAAATCTTTTAAAAGAAAAAGAAAAAGAGTGGCTTCCAGCCAGGCTCATTCTCTACCTTTTACTGTCATATCCTCTTTACAACTGTGACAAATTATGCCCTATAACTCACACAAACCTATGTTCAAATATCTCAGCTAGCTTTACATAGTAAGAGCAAAATAAAAAGATTATAATAACCCAATAACCAAAATGACAATCAACTAAGGACTTGCTAAATTACAGTTAAAATGCATACCACATGGGCACGGAGGGGCTGTCAATCACAAACCTCCTCCTTCCATAGGCATGAGACTAGGGGACATGACCCAAGCCTGCCAGAGTAGCTCATCTTCCTGGCCACAGGGACCAGTTCAGGGTTGGCTATGTCAGGCCCTACCACTCAGAATCATCACCAGGACTTCTGTGCCGAGCCAACAGGAGAGATGGCTCCGCTTTCCACTGAAGTGGCTAAGTTGGGAGGACGTCAACTCGATGATGCTGGAGACCATCTGCAAGTCACAGGGGAGGAGGCCACCTAAAGAATGAACTGGTAAGAGCAGAAGAGATAGGAGCCATACTGACATTATTTGAGCACCCAGACCCGACCAATGCCTACAGCCTGATGCTGCCCACTCTGCCTGGTCATGTCAGCCAATAAATTTCTTCCATGGCTTCAATTAATTTGAGTTGGGTTTTCTGCTCTTGCATACAAGAGCCCTGGCCAACTCAGCAAACTCAGTAAGGTGAAATGAACTAAGTTATTCTTTCTCAAATTGGTTCCATTTGAGGTATTAACTATCAGTGAAAAAACAGATCTGTGGTCAAATTAATATAGGAAATCCTGCCTCCTTACAAATTCTCAGCATGCATAAGTAGAGCAAAGACTATGAAGAACTGCTTTCGGTAAAGAAACCACTGCCTGCAAACCAAAGAGTCACCAGTTTGATTCCCAATCCGGGCACATGCCTGGGTTGCAGGCCAGGTTCCCACTTGGGAGTGTGAGGGAGGCAACTGATTGTTTCTCTTTCTCTCTCTCTCTCTTATTCTTTCTCTCCCCCTCCCTCCCTCCTTCCCTTCTAAAAATAAATATTTTTTTAAAAAAATCAAAATGAGAACACTTGATCTTCTCCCCACTTTATTTCTACATGAAACCACCACCAAACACTACACCAGACTCTTCCACAATTTTCCCCATCCCATTTAAAGGTAATCCCAGCTTTCTACCCGCTCAGACCAAAAATCCTGGAATCCTTTCCCTAATCCAATGCACCAACAAAATCCTGTTGGCTCTATCTTTAAAATATATTCAGAACCTGATTATCTCTGATCCTACCTACTGTTACATTCTTGGTTCAAACCATCACCAGCTCTTGCCTAGCTCACTTAGTCTCCCTGCTTCCACCCTTAATTCCCAAAGGACATTTCAGCATAGAAGTCAGGAAGGATGCCTTTAAAATCTAAGTTTACCTCAAGCTTCTGATCAAAACCTTTCAATGTCTTCTACCTCAGTAAAAAGCCAAGGCACTACAAGAGTCTGTAAGACATCCGTAATCAACTTTCTGTTACCTTCAAGACTAAATTGCCTATCACTCTCCCCCTCGCTCCACTCAACCACATGGGCTTCCTTGCCCGTTCATACCTACTAGGTGTACAAACATCTCAGGATCTTATTCTTTCTTGCCTGGAATATCTTCAGCCCCTTCAGGACTTTGCTCAAATGTCCCCAGTGAGGCCTTGCTGAGCAACCCCCACATCTCACCATATATATATACACTCTCTATTTCCATTCCCCACCTTATTTTCTTACCTTGGCACTTCATCACCTGCTTAGATGTTTTCGTTCTATTATCTACTATCTATCTCTTTCTACTAGAATATACTCAGTGTCCGTAAAGGTTTTTGTGTGCTTTGTTCACTGCTTTATTCCAGGGGGAGCCTAGAACTATGTCTAGCATAGTTCTCAATATTTTTTACTGTGGACTATCCAGTCTAACAAAATATGGCCCCTAGCTATCCCCTCTGTCACCTCCCACTCTGTACTAACTGTACGAACCTTTTAGATATTCTCTAAGTATGCCAAACTAGTTTCTGACTCAGGGCCCTTCACAATTGCTATTCCTCTGCCTGGAATATCATCCCCCAGATATCTCTACGGCTTGCTGCCCACCTATCCACTCAAATGGAACCTCCTTGGAGAGGCCTTTCCTAAACAGCATGTCTGAAATAACCACACAGTGACCAAGCAATCCCTGCACACTCTCACTAACCTCTAACCCTGCTTTATGCTTTATTTCTCTTCATAGCACTAACCTACCTGATACCATACATGCAATTGCATGTTTTTCTCATTACACTGTAAGCTCCAAAAGGACAGAGGCATCATCTCTTTCTCAACACTATATCTAGAACACTTTCCAGTATTCTCATGTGTGTAGCCACAGTTGTGAAACAAAATTCTACACCAGTACTTTTTACAGTGTGGTTCCCAGACCAGCACAACCAGAACTACTACGGAACTTGTTAGAAATGAAAAGTCTCGAGACCCACTTTAGATCTATTGAATCAGATATTCTGAGTAAAGCCCAGTAATCTTTAACAAGCCTTCCAGATAATTTTGATGGCCACTAAAATTTGAGAATCATTTTCCTAGAGTTATTCTGTCATAAAAGTCATCAAGCATGTTTGTCAAAAATGCATTACCTAGTCAGCTGATTTTCAATAAGAATGCAAAAAATTTTCACTGGGGGAAAGAACAGCCTTTTCAACAAATGGACAAGTGGAGAGCCACATGAAGAATGAAGGTGGATTCCTACCTCTTATCACATACAAAAAGTTAACTCAAAATGGATCACAGGCCTAAATTTAAGAGCTGATACTATAAAACTCTTAGAAGAAAACATAGGTGTGAATCTTATTAGAGTAATATTAGAGTAAGCACTGATTTCTTAGTTATGACACCGAAAGAACAAGCAACAAAAGAAAAAACAGATGAGACCTTATCAAAATTCAAAATTTTTATGCTTCAAAGGACACCATCAAGAGAGTGAAAAAACAACTCCACACAATGGGAGAAAAGGTTTATAAATCATACTTCTGATAAAAAGTCTTATATCGGAACACACAGGAAACAAACACAGTTCAACAATAAAAAGACATATAACCCAATGCAAAATACAGACAAAGGATTTGAATAGACACTTCTCAAAAAAAGATACACAAATGGCCAATAAACACATGAAAAGATGTCAGTATCATTAGCTATCAGGGAAATACAAATCAAAATCATGAAGTATCACTTCACACCTGCTAGGATGGCTAGATTAAAAAAGGCAGAGAACAGCCCTGGGATTAGAACACCCAGAGAGAGAGAACAGAGAAAAGGAAAGGGTAAAGGGCCAAGTCTTCAGAAACTCCAAATTTAACTGCCAAATAAAAGATAACCACCTTTTAATGGGAAACAAGAAGCAGCCACCATATAAGGGAACAAATCAGTTGTCACTGAAGGCAAAGGCAGAGAGCATGTCAGTGGACTAGGTCAGTGTAACCTAATACAGACAGAAGGTTAAGTAAAATAAATGAAAATGTTTCTTGGATTTGGTAATATGGAGATCATAGCATTTCCATATAGTGATGGTGGGAAAGTTACTAAGAACCTGGGCTATCTTTTTGCACATGATATAACATGTTACATGTCACTCAAACAAAAAAAAGATTTAAAATAAATGAATACCTTGATTATGCAAATAGTCTCAAATCCTCTTGAAAAACAGGTCTGTAAAACAAAAATTGATTAGAAAAAGCAAGTTCATAACAAGTTCACAACAAATTCACAAAACCACAGTTAAGGACTCTTTAAAATTACCTAAAAGACCCTGGCTGGCGTAGCTCAGTGGATTGAGTGTGGGCTGCGAACCAAAGTATCGCAGGTTGATTCCCAGTTAGGGTACATTCCTGGGTTGCAGGCCATGGCCCCCAGTAACCGCACATTGATGTGTCTGTCTGTCTGTCTGTCTCTCTCTCTCTCTCTCTTTCTCCCTCCCTTCCTCTCTAAAAATAAAATAAAATCTTCAAAAAAAATTACCTAAAAGAGATTAGCCTCCATAAAACACTGTCTTATACAGCAGAGTTAATTATGATCCATACTACTTGCAACTTGCAACTTCATTAGAACAAGTGTGTTGACATCTGCCTTATTTGCCATGACTGGGATCCAGCGTCTGCCAAAGGTAATAAATACTATCCGGCACTATCACAGTCTGCGTGATTCAAGTAATACCAAGAACTACAAAACGGAAATGAGGAATGAAATAGGTAGACATCCAGATCACCTTCCATCTGAAAGACACGTGTCACCCTGCGATGCAGACTGATTTCATGAGGAAACAAGAATGAAAAGTGAAAATACAAGACACCTACTCTTACGACTCCAGTTTAAATTCTTAATGAGATACAGTTCCGTGAAAGCTAAGTAACTACGACAGCCTCCTCCCGTCCTACACATTCACTAACGCAGAAAGTGGGAGAACGAATAGAGTTTATCTTGACAATAAGGAACGAGATCCCTTTACACTTCGTACAGCTCTTCACCACCTGAGGCCAATGACACTGTCCTCACTTGTGGCAGCGGTCCCAGCCTCCCCGTTCCCCCATCCCAGCTGGCAGGTCCCCCTTTAACTGCGAAATAAACCAGCGAAGACTGTAACTGGGGAAACAAGGCTCCGCCATGAAACGAGCTCCGGCCGCACTGTGCCCCACACTGATCCACCTGCCACCCTTACCCAGTAGTCGAGAAATAAACCAGACCAGAGAAACTCACCGCTCTCCGGAACAGCACAGACTTCAGATGGAGCTCGCCATGACACTTACGTCCCGCCACGTTCAATTGCGCGTGCTCGGCGACGGTGGCCCGGAGAGATCAAATTTCATCATTGCTGAAGCGCGAGTTCTGGTTTATTTCAGTAATGATTATGCTTACATTTCTTTTGGTTGCAGAGGCAAAAATACACGCCCAAGGCATCGGGTTCTTAGAACCAGTTAACAGTTAACTTCTCAGTACCTACTGTGTGCCAGACACTGTGTTAAGGTTAAGGGCTTTACATAAACATCTCCCTACTTATTTATTATTATATATTATTTTACAAAAGAGGAAACCGGAGTTTAAGTACTTGCCCAAAGTTACTCCCCCCGTAATACCTCTGTGATGAATCCAGTTCTTCCTGACTCCCAAAGAACCTGCTTTTTTCATTACATTTTCTAGCTTACTCAAACTTCTGTGAAAAGAGGTCATATTAGGGAAGAGAATATAAAAGGACAGAGAAAGAAAATTGGTAGATTAAATTTAATATAGGTCACTAAACACCAAGCAAGTTAACAGCTAAACTAAAGCAGTTTACCAGAACCGCTTTTAAAGCGAACTTCCGTGGAGTATACTGATTCTGACCTGGTGTTTTACACGTGTTATCTCACTTTATTATTCTTTCTCCAAGACATTATTTGACTTCCTGTTCCCCAGAAGACTTTAGAAAGTGGAGGCCATGAGCCCTGAACAGAAAGTCAGAAATCATGAGCTATATGTCTGACTCTGGGTTTCACAGTGCTTTGGAAGAATTGCCTTACTTTATAAATGCCTTTCCTAGTGCAACTCCCTCAAATTAAAATGCCACCCTTTGCTCATCCATATCCATAAAGAATCTAAACTGTGTCCAGGGGCCCACTGTAGTCCTCACCCAGTGAATTATAACTGTATGTTTATGTTGTCTTTTTCACTAAACCCCAAAAAGCAGGCCCTAGGTGGTCTTCTTGGCTGTAATCCCTCTGCACAGCACATAATCACCACTCAGCACACAGGCATGAATGAATGACTCCACTCCTTTTCCCCAAGCTCTAGTTAAATTCAGTTAAAGAAATTTTATCCTGTGCACACCACATGACATCAAACACTGTGCTTGATGCTAGAACTAGAAATGAAAAGATCACTCCCACTACTATTTCAGTCTACTTCAAGGAAATAGTTTGAGTAGAGAATAGTAATCATCATGGAAAACGAATGCAGAACAGTAGATCACAAAGGGGAGCTTCCTCCTCTTGCCTAGAGAGGTCAAGACTTCCCATAGGGATGAAGTAAGGGAAATGGATAAAGGTAGTCCAGGCTGAGAAAGACAAAGAGCAAATTCATGAGAGTCTGAAACTGTGAACTATTATTGTGCATCATAAAAGCAAAAATAGCTGGGTAGTAGCAGAGAAGGCTGGAGAGGCAAAGTGCAAGAACCAGATTAAGGTGAACCTTGTTTGCTAAAAGAGAGACAAGCATTTAAGTGCTTGAGCAAATTCTTCTCTCAGGAGGATGGGTGGAGTACAACACTTCAGATGTGAAGAAATGCTGAAAGCCTAAGTTAAGCCTAAGTTAATGAGGAATTGTAAATGGAATAGAAGGACAGAAAAGATACTGAGGAAATAACATTAGCAAGATTTGGTGATTGATAGGTGCCACAGCAAATGATAGAAAGATGTTTCCAAGTTTTTGAATAAAATGACTAACACCAATACCACTTTGGTGAATTCTGTCTAGTTAGGGACATATTCTAAATCATATGAAAAGCCAGTGACCCTCCAGGAATTTACATTATAGAAGTGCTCACGATTAACAAAATGACATATGTGCTAGATTATTCTTTGAAACTGCTTGAAAGAGCAAGACTGGAAACCCTCTCTGGTTCCTAGTGAGGAGATTGGTCAAATATATTGTATTTAAGATATCTACTACACGGCCCTTAAAAAAGAACAAGTTTGCATTTAATGTGATAAGACATTCTTAAGTGAAAAAAGAAAGTTGAAACTACATACACAGTAGACAAATATACTCACTGGAAGACAGATAGATAGTATCTCTGATAGAATATATAGTAACTGGCAAAGAGGTTGTCTCTAGGATAAGGAACTGAGTGGCTAAAGGAAGATCTATTTTCCCCTGTATAACACTTTGTACCTTTTATTTTTAAGTATATTTTATTGATTAAGCTATTACAGTTGTCCCATTTTTTTTCTCCCCTTTATTCTCCTGCGTGTACCCTCCTCCCTCCAACATTCCCCCTCCCCTTAGTTCATGACCATGGGTCATACATATAAGTTCTTTGGCTTCTCCATTCCTGTACTATTCTCAATTTCCCCCTATTTTGTGCCTACCAATTATGCTTCTTATTCACTGTACCTTTTCCTCCATTCTCCCCTCTCCTCCTCCCCACTGATAACCCTCCATGTGATCTCCATTCTATGATTCTGTTCCTCTTCTAGTTGTTTGCTTAGATTTTGTTTGTTTTTTTAAGTTCAATTGTTGATAGTTGTGAGTTTGTTGTCATTTTACTGTTCATAGTTTTTTATCTTTTTTTTCTTAGGTAACTTCCTTTAACATTTCATATTATAAGGGCTTGGTGATGATGAACTCCTTTAACTTGGCCTTATCTGAGAAGCACTTTATCTGCCCTTCCATTCTAAATGAAAGTTTTGCTGGATAGAGCAATCTTGGATGTAGGTCCTTGCCTTTCATGACTTTGAGTACTTCTTTCCAGTCCCTTCTAGCCTGTAAGGTTTCTTTTGAGAAATCAGCTCATAGCCTTACGGGAACTCATTTATAGGTAACTGTCTCCTTTTTTCTTGCCACTTTTAAGATTCTCTCCTTATCTTTAATGTTGGGTAACTTAATTATAATGTGTATTGGTGTCTTTCCTCTTGGATCCAATTTCTCTGAGCTTCCTGAATTTGCATGTCTAGTTCCTTCACCAGATTGGGGAAATTGTCCTTCGTTATGCCTTCAAATAAGTTTTCAATTTCTTGCTTTTCCTCTTCTCCTTCTGGCACCCCTATGATTCAGATGTTGGAACGTTTAAAGTTTTGTTGTTTTGTTTTTTTTTAATTATTTCTTCGTTCTATTCTGGTTAGATATTTATTTCTTCTTTTTGTTCCAAATTGTTTGAGTCCTGGTTTCCTTCCCTTCACTGTTGATTCCCTATATATTTTGCTTTATTTCACTTTGTGTAGCCTTCATTTCCTCCTTTATTTTGCGACTGTACTCAATCATTTTTGTGAGCATCCTGATTATCAGTGTTTTGAACTCTGAATCTGATAGGTTGTTTCTCTTCTCACCACTTAGTGTTTTTCTGGAGCTTTGATCTGTTCTTTCAGTTGGGCCATATTTCTTTGTCTCAGTGCAGCTGTTATGTTATAAAGGGTAGAGCTGTAGGTATTCTTCAGGGTGGGGCAACCCACATTGCTTCTTTGTTGGCACTGTGTATGGGGAAGGGGTCCAAGAGGGAACAATACTGCTTGCTCATCTTTCACCCCACTTTCCATCACTTCCCTCACTTCCCACAAGCAGATTGTGCCCTTTCAGGTGCTGATTCCCAGGCAAGTGGGCTTGTGTATGTTCTAGGACCTAGTGGGTCTCTCCAACAGACTTTCCTGTGAGACTGGGAGTTTCTCCCACCACTGCAACCCCCACAGGATTTTACAGCCAGAGGTTTTGAGGTTTTAGTTTCCCATGCTGGAACACTGTGCTGTAAGGTCTGTCTTGCTCCCCAGTTGTTCCTCCTGGTTTATCCACACATGAATGTGGGACTGCCCAGTCTGCCACTCTCCACCTTGCCTTGCATCCTCTCCACTCCAGTTTCCCATCTCTGCCCCTCCTACCAGTCTGGATGAACGTTTCCTCTATAACTACTTCATTGTCAGACTTCCGTGCAGTTCGATTTTCTGGCAGTTCTGGCTGATTTTTGTTTTTGAATTGTTTGTTATCCTTCTTTTGGTTGTGCGAGGATGTGAAGTATATCTACCTATGTCTCCATCTTGGCTGGAACTCCTGTTTTTGCGCCATGCAAATGTATTGTTTATTCAAAAAATAAATGAACACATTTTATTAAGAAAGTTAAAATGACATTTGATGATTTATAATTTACTGGTTTATCTGTTACATTGTAGTGTGGAACTTTAATTTTCCTTATTATGAATATATAAATTTTAAGTATTTTATTGTGGTGAAACATCCAGAACATAAAATTTACCATTTTAATCACTTCTAATCATACAGTTCGGTACAACTGTACTGAACACATGCACGACATTTGTGCAGCCGTCACCACCTCGCATCTCCAGAGCTTCCTCGCCCCCAGCTGAAACGCTGTGCCCATCAAACAACTTCCATTTCCCTCTCACCTCAGCCTCTGGCAGCCACCGCTCCACTTTCTGTCTGCCGGAATCGGACTGCTTTAGGTACCTCTTACAATATTTGTCCTTTTTTAAACTGTGTCTTTTTCACTTAGCGTAATCTATGGTTCTTTCATGTTGTTGTCGCATGTCAGAATTTCTTCCTTCCTTTTTCAGGCTGAATAACATTCTGTTGTATGTTTATTCCACATTTTGCTTACAAATTTTAAGTCCTTATGCTTTGTCTCTCAAATAAGGTTGTAAACTTCACAAGAATAGATACTCCATATTGTTAATTAATTTAGCCCATAACATGGTATTAAATATTTTATGAATGTTTGGTGGTAAAAAACCCAGTTGGTATATAGTACTAAAAATGCAAGTGAATCTACAAAATAATAGTAAGAGTTGTCATGTTTAACAACTTAAAAATGCTTGTCAGTAACTATATTATGCTCTCTGTGAATTATCAAATTTATTCATCACAATTACTCTCTAAATAGTCTGATAAATTAGGAGTACTCTTTCCTCTCATTATCCTTTTTTTTTTTTGTTTTTGTTTTCCAAAGGAAAAAACTGAATCTTAGGCAGTTTGAGTTCAGTTTTTTATTATTTTTTATTTTTTCAATTAGAATTAACATACATTTTATTAGTTTCACGTGTACACCCCAGTGATCAGACATTACATAATTCACTGAGTGATCACCCTGATAAATCTCATACCCTTCTGACACCATACAGAGTTGTTAGAATATTGTTGACTATATTCCTATGCTATACTTTATATCTCCGTCACTATTCTTTTTTTCCAATCTTCCTAAATTTAATCATTATTGTATTTTTCGTTGCCATTTATCCCCTTATATCTCCTCCCCCCAGCAATTGCCGCATGTTGTCCACATCCATAGTCCTCTTCCTTCTTCCCCAGGACTGTTCTGCAGGAACCAGTTTATGCTTCTTCATCCCTCCACCTTTTCACCTGCCTACGCCCAACATCCCTCCCATCTGTCAAAATGTTCTGTGTATCTGTGCATCTGTTTCTGTTCAGTTTGTTCATTTATTTTGTTTTTTTGAGGGTTTTTTTTTTGTTTTTTTTAGATTCTGTTTACAGGTGTGTGTTTATTGGCATTTTATTTATGTATTTTTCTTTTGCTTCTTAAAGAAGACCCTTTAACATTTCATGCAATGCTGGTTTGATGGTGAAAAACCCCTTTAGTTTTCAGGATTTATTTGTTTTATGTTTTGTTTTGTTTTGTTTTGTTTTCTCAAGGAAGCTCTTTATATGTCCTTCAATTCTAAATGATAACTTTGCTGGGTATTGTAACCTTGCTTTTCATCACTTTGAATATCTCTTGCTACTCCCTTCTGCAAAATTTCCATTGAGGAATCAGCTGACAGTCTTATGAGACCTCCATTGTAGCCAACTAACTGCTTCTCTCTTGCAGCTTTTAAGATTTTCTCTTTGTCTTTAAACTTTGGCATTTAAATTATGATGTGTCTTGGTGTGGTCCTCTTTGGGTTCATCTTATTTGAGACTCTCTGCCCTTCCTGGACTTGTATGTCTATTTCCTTTACCAGATTAGGAAAGTTTTCTGTCATTATTTTTTTTAAATAGTTTTCTAAATTTCTTGTCCTTTCTCTTCTCCTTCTGGCACCCCCATGGTGAAGCATGAACCAGACCATTCAAATGGAAAAGTCACTGGAAACTACTGGGGTGGACCCACATGTTGGGTAGGACAGAGTCTCAGGGAATCATGAGGGTGGGATGAACAGTGTAAGCCCATCTGATGTAGACTCAGATATAGCACCCCACCTGCTGACTCTGTTGAGTGGGAGGCAGGGGTTTCAGAAAAGCAACAATGGCCTCCATCAGCATTTCTCTCTGGCAGAAAGCTGCCCGTATCCCCCAGCCATTACCCTGGTTCCTTTTAATCTGCTACCCAAGCACTAGAGCTCAGAGGGAGTGAGTCCCAGTAAGTCCATGTGCTGACTCTTTGAAAGGAACTGCTTGGGACTCTCTCTCAGCCTCAATTTGTCTGTTTTTTACAGACAGAACCCTGGGCTGGGGGGCGTGTTGTGGGGCTGGGACCCCTCGATCTTCAGGGGGACCTCTGTAGCCAAGATATTTCTTCTGATTTTTATCTGCCACAGGTGGGTGTGGGACCAGCCTGTTCCCATTCTCCATCCTTCATACCAGTCTCCATGTAGTTTCTTCATTAAATCCCTAGTTGCAGGATTTACATTCAGCTAGATTTCAGTCAAGTCTAAATGATGGTTTCTCTGTAGTTCAGTTGTAATTTTGATGTGGTCGTGGGAGAATGCAAGTACCATGTTTTACCTACGCAGCCATCGTGACCAGAGCTAGTGGAGTTTTTTTAAACAACTCCATAGGAATACTTCAGAAGAAAGAAAACTGCACACTTTCACTAAAAAATGCAATTAGAGAAAAGCATTGGAGGGAAAAGAATGATAAGGGGAACGTGGAATAAAATCTATAAGCCTTCAGAGTGATTGATTCAATTTTTTATGTTAGTCTTTACAGTGAAAATTGAAGAGAAAATGTGAACAATAATGAAGTTAGAGAATTCTTACTTTCTCAGTCACCAACCAAAAAAGAAGAAATTATGAAAATTATAATAATTTAAGAACATATATTTTAGATTTAGCATATTGTGATCTGAGCAATTAGCAGTGTGCTTATAAATTTGTACCAATAAATATATTTTTATGGGAAATAAATTAGACATTTAATTCACTCAGAAAATGATAAGAGCTCTGGCTGATATGGCTCAGTTGATTGAGAGCTGGCCTGCAAACCAAAGGGTCATTAGTTTAATTCACAGTCAGGGTACGTGCCTAGGTTGCAGGACAGGTACCCAGTGAGGAGTGCACAAAGGCAACCACACACTGATATTTCTCTCCTCTTTCTCCCTCCCTTCCTCTGTGTACAAATACATAAACAAAGTCTAAAAAATAATAATAATAAAAATAAGTATACATGGACTTTCCTGTGTAAAATGTTAGAGCAGTTTCATAGAATGAAATTCAAAATGGATTGATCTTTTTTTTATATAAGGCAAGGAAAGTATAAGTAATGCGTTCTCGACTTTTTTAAAGATTTTTTTTTAATTATTTATTTTTAGAAAGAGGAGAAAGGAGGGGAAAAGGAGGGAGAGAAACACTGATGTGAGAGGGAAACTTTGATTGGTTGCCTCTCATACATGCCCCAACTGGGGACCAAACTGGTGACCTTTAACTTTGCAGGATGACGCCCAACCAACTCAGCCACATGGGTCAGGACAGTGTTCTCAATTTTTAAAGTTCAACAGGTCAGCATGTATTGTGCATGCATATTGTTATTTATGTAAGCTTCTCATTGCATGTGACAGAAAGCTAATTGTGTTTTCTCTAGCAAGAAGGATCAGGGAACATGACAGTTAATGGTAGACCCAGGGATTTTTATTGCAATTGATAACTTGTCAGAGTAAATTCCCCAGATGAACACCGTACAACTAAAACAATTTTTTAGGAAGATTTTTCAAGTATTGCTTTCCCTAAAGTACTGAAGATGAGGAAATAAGTTAGGATACTATCACAGCAGTTTACATATGAAGCCAAGAACAAAGATGGTGACCATACAGATAGGGGGAAGAGAACTATGGCAAAGAAAATTTGCCCCAAATTGGTGTCAGCTTCAATGCAGAGAACAGAAGACAAGGACACTGATGGTCTTTTAAAAACTAAAAAAAAATAATATCAAAGCATGATGTGAAGTAAATGAACCTGCTGTTTCCTTTGGACTAATGCTAAATTTTCTCCATGTAATCCAACCACTAGGGGTCAGAGTGCTATACTTCTAATATCAGCTCTCCAATACTACAAATTTATACACACTGGTTTGGCTCAATTCTGTAATTAATTTCAACTTTTCCTTCTCCCACTCTCAGCCCACCTGGTTTGGGGGTGTGCCTGCGGCCCGGGCCACAGCAATGAAAGCAGAGCATTCCTCTGCCAGAGTGCAGGGAGCCCACTGCGGGCCAGAGCGAATTCTGCGTTCTCACTCACCAGGGAGAATCTCCTGTGGGTGCGGCGGTTCCAGGGCCGCCCTGTGTAGAACACCTGCCTGGGACTCAAGCTCCTTCAGAGGAAAGTAGAGCCGAGTGAAAAAGGGAGAAATCAGTAAGTTCTGAAGACAACTAAGCCCCCTACATCCCATACGCCTGGAGCTAGGTTTACTTCTCAGCTGCTCAGTTTTGTAAACAAGTATATTACTCCCTTTTTAATCCCTCCAGCAAATCTGAGTGGGTCTCTTTCATTTGCTACCAAAAGAATTCTGGCTAAACTTATTTTTACATATTATTTTGACTTTTAAACAAATAACTTGTATCTGTTTTCTAACTTTCTGATTGCCTATAAGTATGTGTGGGAAAGAGACATATGTTTTCTGTCCTTCAGTAATATATAAATCAAAGAGCAAACTTATTGAGTCATATAATAACATATTTATTGAGTGCATCCAGCATACAAGGACTGTATTAATGCTCAGGAAAAAAAGGCCAATATCTCTACCCTCTTAAGAGTTTATATGCTAGCAAATATAGATAAACAATATACAATAAATATGACATAAATAAAATTACATTTTGCATTCAAAGGTGATAAAAACTGCCAAAAAATTACAGCAAATTAAGGAGAACCAAGAGTGAGTGCTTGCATTTTATAAAGATGGTGGTCAGAGTAGGCTTACTGAGAAAAGGATCTTTAAGCTTGAAAAAGATAAGGAGATTAGCTAGGGAATGTGGGTGGGGGAGAGGAAATTCAAGAAAAAAAGAACACACCCAATGGCAAGTCTCTAATAAAGGAGCAGGCTTGGCTTGGTCAAGAGAAAGCAGGCAGATGGGAGTTGTTGCAATGGAATGAGTGATAAGAAAGGCGGTCAAAGATGAACAAGACCAGATCCTATATGGCCCCTGGGCCAAAGTCAGAACTTTGGCTTTTATTCTGAAATGGGAGCCTTTGAGGGTTAGAAGAAGAGGAATGGATCAAGAAGTTAATTTAGAAAGCTTTTGCAATAATCCAGGCAAGCACTGATGGTATCCTGGGCTAGGGAGGTTACATACAGTACAGGTGATAAGAAATTATTAGATTCTGGGCATATTTAAGGATGCACTCCTAAAGTTTTGTGTAGAATAAATTGAGGATGTGAGGAGGGAAATGAAGGATGATTTCAGAGATGTTGACTTGGACTACAAGAAGAATAAAATTGCCTCAGTGGAAATATAATAGATCACTAAAAGACAGATAATGAATTAGAGGTGTTCTTTTTTTTTTTACTTTTTATTATTTTTTATTCTGAAATAATTTTAGATTTTTTAAATTTTCAAAAATATTACAGTTAATCCGTGTGCAACCGTCACCCCACTCCCCAGATTATAACATTTTACAAAACCAAAGTATAATTATAAACCAGGAAATTAACATTTATATGATGCTGTAACTGTCCCAATTTAGAGCAGTTTTTCCTTCTTTCTTTGTTTTTCATAACCTTGACATTTGTTAAGAACCCTGACCAATTATTTTATAAAATGTCCCTCAATTTGAGTTGGCCCTGGTTATGAATATTTGGCCATACTACTATAGAATGATGCCATGCTACTCTTAGCCCATTACATCAAGAAGGCACATGATGTTGATATGTCTCATTACCAGCGATGTACTTTGAACACTTTCTCTCCAATGTAAAGTTACAATTTTTCCCTTTGTTACTAGTAAATGTCTTGTGGGATGATACTCTAAGTTTATATAAGTATCTTGTTTCTCAGCATGCATTTGCCCACTAATTTTTGCATTCATTCAAGATTCCCATAGGCAACAATTATTATTACCATGCTGTTCACCAAATGATAATTTCCCATTACTCCTTTTATTTTTATTATTAGATGAGCTGTTCCTTCTCATTATTTATTTATCTGTTCAACAATGTATATTAGTATGGAAATTAATTTTATTCTATGGCTTATAATTTACTAGTAGCATTACTCTGATGCTCAGATTATCTCATATTTGGTCATTGACCTTCAGATTGGCTTCTGTGTTCTTTTGACAAGTCTCGCCCCCACTACCTTTCTTTTTAGCACTTTCTTATTTTCTGGAACCACAGTATGCTCCAGGATCATCTTGTACTTTCTCTGCCCCATGCCAAGAATCAGGCAGTTCTCCAAGGATTCATGGTTCCTTTTAGTGGAAAATGGTATTTAGAAACCAAGATATGATCACTACGTGTGCTCATTGCTGCTGGGTGGCACTGCTTCAGGAAATCAGTTTTAAACCTGTAGAACTTGAGATGTCTATTAGATATCCAATGAGATTATTAACTTGGCAGTTAGATTTATCAATCTAAAGTTTAGATGAAAAGTTTGGGATGAAGATATAAATTAGCGAGTCATTGACATATAGATGATGTATAAAGCCAAAACACTAGATGAGATTAGCTATGGAATGAATATAAATAGTGAAGTGGACCAAAGACTGAGGCCAGAGACACTCCAATGTCTAGATGAGGGAGAAGAGGAAAAGCCAGCAAACAAAACTGAGAAAGAGCACCAGTAGGGTAGCAAGAAAAGTAAGAATAGGGTATCCCAGATGGCAAATGGTAAAAGTGCATCACAGAGGAGGGAGTGATTAACTGTGTCAAATTATGCTGACAGGTGAAGTAAAATGAAGTCTGAGAATTAATCATTGGATTGAGCAACTTGGAAGTAGTGTTGAAGTGATATGTGTAAAAGTTGAATGAAGTTGGTTTGAGGGTGAAAAAGAGACAAGAACTGGTGATAGCACACACATAACTCTTTGAAGATTTGCTACAAAGAGTAGCATTGATATGGAACAGCAGCAGTGGAGAATGTGGGTTTAAAAAAATGGGATTTTTTTCACTAATACATTTATTATATAATTATTCAGATCAACATCCTTTGCAGGAAATTTTTTTTTAAGATACAAGAAGCAAGAGCGATCATGTTTACATTATAAATAAGAACAATGTGGCCCTGGCCCGTCAGCTCAGTTGGTTAAAGCATCATCCCACTATGTCAAGTTTGCAGGTTCCATTCCCCAGTCAGGGCACATACAAGAAGCACCAATGAATGCATACATAAGTGGAACAACAAATCAATGTTTCTCTCTCTCTCTCTCTCTCTCTCTCTCTCTGCGTTCCCCCACCCCTGCTTTCTCTCTCTCTAGAAAAAATCATCCACCAAAAGAGAACAATCCCATGGAGATGGGGAAGTTCATTGACAAAGTACAGAGCAAACTACTGAAGTGATATCCCTGAGAAAGGATGGCAACTAAAACCTCAAGTACATTTGGCTGATATTGTTTTAAAAAATCAAGTGTTTTAAAAAATTTGACTTTTTTAAACTAGAGCTTTCTAATAAGACATTAGCAGTGACTATCAAGAGTCAACTAAAATATTATCCTGGAACTATCATTCACTGGTAATAGCAGATGTGATCACTGCCAGGAAGATGTGGAAAGAGATGATCCTTTTCTCCTTCTTTTCTTTTTTAACCATAGGGCACTAAAGTGGCTCTTAAAAAATGCATTCATTAAATGCTCACTATTAGCCACATCTCTCACTGGCTTCTTTCCAAATATTTTCTTGCAAGCAGTAAACCTGTAGGGGAAATTTAGAGATTTGCAATTCTATTGAGAGCAAATTTCTTTGAGAGTGAGTGGTGGGAATAACAAAGGCTGGCAAGGGCTTCACCAGTCAGACACTCTGTCACAGAACAGAACAATCCTTGCAGGCTGATTTCATGGGAATTTACTCCCCGAAGCTACAGAGAAACCAGGTTACACTGCCAGAGCTAGGAGGGGAGGAGGGTATTCGGCTTTGGTTTGTTTGATTTACTTGGTTATTCTAAATTTCTCAAAGACCCTCTTTAGGGTTTCACCCTTTCAATAAGAGAGTAAGAGCAGAGACCAAAAGAAAAACAACTAGGACAAAATAAAGGAAACAAGATTTTTTATCTTTATTTTTGGTTGTGTTGTCATATTTTCCCTCTATATTCTCAAGAAATGACTTATAAGGAAGTAGAAAAAATGTTTAGTACAAAGGTACTCAGTGAATAATTATAACATTTTCAAAGCATATATTTATGTTACATATATATATATGGACAGAATTCATATCCTAAATGAATTTGCCCAAAGCAAAACTGCACTCCCTAAAGTTGATGTGTTTATACATACTTATGATGGAATATTAGGCAAATGACACACATAAGTTTATTTCATTGATTGTTGATTGTCTTGGCTAATGGGAGGAAACAATGGTGTGGTTGATCCAAAACAATCTGAAGTCAGTAGTATTTGACTTTGAAAAAATATTGTATGGTATTTAGGAATGAATGAAGAGATTTTTAATATTCTAAGATTTTTTTAAAAACTTCAAATAAAACAATGAAAACATATTGAGTTTCTTAGCTTACTTATCTATAACTTAGCAACTATTTCAGATCATCATTGCTTTTCCTTATTCAGAAGAACTTACTCCAATTCCATATGGCTCAGCTGGCATGGACTACTTCAGCAACTAAGACCAGTTCAGTCAGAACTAGTATTTCTCTGACTTACATTACTAGATTTGATGAATACGTATAATTTCAGCAAGCCCCATCATCATATCCAATCCTACTGGCAATAGATTCATGAATGAACACAAGGTAATAACTATGGCTCCTCAGCTGCCATTTTTTTAAAGATTTTATTTATTTATTTTTAGAGAGGAGAAGGGAGAGAGAAAGAGAGGGAGAGAAACATCGATGTGTGGTTGCTTCTCGTGCAGCCCCTACTGGGGACCTGGCCCACAACCCAGGCATGTGCCCTGCCTGGGAATGGAACCAGCGACCCTTTGTTCTCATGCTGGCACTCAATTCACTAAGCCATACCAGCCAGGGCCCCAGCTGCCATTTTTTAAAGAAATATGACCATACCCTCATGGGCTTTGTTGATTGATCTAAAACTGAGCCCTGTCCAAAATTGGGCCAGTTACGGCCCTTTCTCCATGATTTCAAAGGTGAGACTAAGAAAGTCTATTGCCAGTTTTGACATCTCTCTGAGAGAGGAGTTGTATATTACAGATCTTTCGTGTGAGTGTAAGAGAAGAGAGCATTTTCTCTCTCTGTTCAAGAGAGAGAGAATGAGAGAAGAAAGAAGCAGTCAGGGACAGAGAAGCAGAGATAAAAATGAGGAGAAAAGTCCTTCTTCTTTTCCTTTAGAATAGGCTTAGTTCTCTGAGGGTAAAATTTGAATCTTCACATTAATTTGTTTCTTTGAAACTAGCTCCAGTTGGTTTCTCATTGTTAATCAAGAAACTGTACCAATTCTGCAGCCCTTGAAAGTGCCATGCTAGCAGAGAAGGCAGATGAGTATAATGACTTAGGGTTGTGAATCTGTAGAACAAATAGAGTAGAAAGACAAGAAAAGGAAATTGAAGGTACCAAAGAGAACAAAGTTGAAATGGCTGGAATGAAGGTCAAGTAGGATTGAGAAGGAAGAAAAACCAAAAATGGAATAAGCCCAACTAGGGAAGGGAAAGAGCTGAGGGGCTGGAGGGCAGTGTTAGTTGATTTGCTGCTTTGTGGGAGTCAGAAAGTGGGAGGAAGGATGCAGCACGCGAGTGAGATATAAGAGGTCGAGGAGTCCTGAGTTGTAACAAGATCTAGGACATGGGTGGGAGAGAGGTCTGTTGAAAGGAAGTAAGAGAGTAGAGATTAAGGAACTCTGATGCTAGGCAATAGAGCACATAATATATCAGTAAAAGCAGCAGAAGTTAGGTAGAAAAGAATGTGAATCAAGTGTCAAAACCCCAGTGTATGTGTGTTTGTTAGAAATACAGGCACTTGACAGAATCAAATTATACTGGAAATTTTAATTCTTCAGTGTCAATATGAGAGACTGAGTGGATGAAGTATTATATAAAAGGTCCTGACATCTTCAAATACAGAACTGATATCTGTAATAAATGAGATAGAGGAACTCTATAGTGCATACAAGTGTTCTCTAGGCTATCAGTGGCAATAAAAACACAAGTAGCAAAAACATGAAATAAAAAACTACCTTCATAAAAACAATTTTAGTTATCTTAACAGACTTATCAAGGACAAAATTAAGAACACAATAAAAGTCTTTTTTTTAATAAAGTACTTCTCAAAATTCTTGAAATGCAGGAAAACTCACCGTAGAAGAAAATAATGCTCTTAACTCATTTTATTACTAATAGGCAATTAATTAAATAGATATTCAATTTCAGACCATAGAAAAGAAAAAATTTTAAATCTTGAATAAAAGAACACTAAAAGCAAATAAAGCTAACTAGAAATTTAAAATGCACTTGAAAAATGAAATCAAAAGCTGCTTTTTAAAGAGACTAATATAACAAAGAAATGCCACATATAACACAATAAAATACAGTAATAGAAACAAGAGGCAGATACAAGCAAATCAAAAGTAAAAAAAAATTATAAAGAAAAATGTTATAAAAGAATTTTCATAGAAGTCAAGAAATGTTTATATAAATTATTCTTAAAAATACCAGAAAAACTGAAAATGACTGTCCAAAATCTTTCAACTAGTAAAAAGTTAATCTTTGGGTCATACATTCAATGAAATATTATTCAGCAACAAAAATGAATGAACTCCTTAACACATATGAAAGTATGCTGCATGAAAAAAAGTCAGATTTAAATGAATACTTACTGTCTGACCCCATTTGCATGACATTTAGTAAAAGGTGAAACTATAGGGACAGAAAACATCATTAATTGACAGGAACTGAGGATGGGGGAAGGATTGTCTATCATTGGCATGAGGGAACATTTTAGGTGTTAAAAATGTTTTGTATCTTGATAGTGGTGGTGATCATATGATTCTGTGCAATTGTCAAAACTCAGAACTGTGCACTAAAGGTGAAATTTATTCTATACACATTGTACCTCAATAAATCTGCTTTAAAAATGATAATGGACAAAATATTAAAGAATAATATTTTAAAAACAGGGAAAATAGCATTTACAAGAGAATATTACATAGCAATACAAATTAAAAAGTGTCAATAGTACGGCACTGATATAAGTAGACTTAAGTATAGGTAATAGTTCTGACCTAACTATAAGTAATGGTTTCTTTTCCTTCTTTTCCCATTTTCCTTCCCTTAACTTGTCTTCCTTTCCTCTGTTTCCCCCCCTTCCTGAACAATTCAGTGAAAAACCAGTAGGCTGTGAGAACGTACAGCAGTAGAGCTATCCTGGAAAAGAATGTGGCAGTATTCATTTAAATCTCAAAAAACTCAACATGCCTTTGCCATATGACCCACCGATCACATTCCGGGACATCTATCCCAGAGAGCCGATGATCTGTGTTCACACAAAACCACATACACAACTGTTCTCAGCAACTCTATTTGTAATACCCTGCACTACAACCAACCAACACGTCCTTCACTGGGTGAGTGATTCCACTATGGTGCCTCCACACGATGGATGCTATTTAGGAGTGGTGGCCAAGCTTAGGACGTCAGTGCCTGAGTTGAGTGAAAAGGGTATCAGTGTAGGGTGGCACCAGCACCAGCCTGGTGCAAAGTATTAAAGCCCAGGCAGAGTAAGACTACTGTCTGACAAGTGGGGGTGACTGGTGACTGGTATAGCGTGTTGTGTCAAATTCCAAGTGGGGTGAGGAGGGTGTCTATGACAGGAGGAGTCATAGTGGCCAAAGTGAGAGATTAGTTACTTAGAGGAGGATTAAGCAAATATGTTAATATATTGAGGGTAATAGGAGCCAAGTTTCCTCCTGTCAAATAAGAATTATAAATAGGGAAAAAAGAAAATAAGAATAAACCCTGTGGTACTGAATTTGAATCAGAGATGTCAGTGTGAACTCATTCTTAATACATGAAAATAAATATAAATGGAATAGCGTGTGCATATACCATATGTGTGTACATACATAATAAGTATGTGGGGGTGATGTGTGTGTGTGTGTGTATCTAAAGTAAAAGGGGTTGTTTAAGTCTTAGGATGGATCATGCTTCAGGCAAAAGTAGATTTGTCATTCATTTTTAACCTCATTTTTATTCTCAGACCTACAATGTATCAAGATGGTTAGCTTCCAGGCCAATTTCCACATTCAAATCCAGGAAATAAAAAAAAATTACTTTCCATTCAATGATTAAAAAAAAAAAACAACTTCCTTGCATGCCATTGGCTTTGACTGGGTCTTGTGCTTATGCTTGCAAAATCTTTATGGAACAGGGAATGCTATATATTGATTGGCTAAAGCTGAGCCACACCCACATCTGGAGGCAAGGGTGGAATAAGCTCTCTAGTGCACCTGGATTGGTTGTGTGGGACAAGGTGGTTCCAAACAGGAAAATTGGACTACTTTTGGTAGAATTATGATGACTGTGCCCTGGAGAGTGAAATGGGTTTTGTTACTCAGTTCATTCCTTTTGAAAGTTCAACTTTCCCACACACCCATTTTCCTATACATCTGTCTTAAAAAATGTCCACTTCCCTATTGAAATAACTTCTGCAACCAAAACACATCCATTCATTTTCAAAATAAGACAACTTAAAGTTCTATCTAGTTGCTCTGTTGAAATACATGTCTTAAGTTCTTTGAATTCCGTATTTTCTAGTAAAGCCCGATTTAAATGATCAGGCTCTCTCTCTCACAAACACACACCCTAACATTTCCTAGATTTCCTGCATAGTCAGATGAACTGGTCATCTCACACTGTAGCAGCCGTACAAGAGCAACCATCTGCTCTCAATTCAGAACATGCTGCTCAGCTATGAGTGCATTTAGCTAACAGCCTCCATCAGCAGCACCTCTAGGACCTACCGCGGCTTGTCAGCTGAGGTCATGCCTTTCCTGGGCAACCCAGCCAGGCAATGATTAAGCATGACAGGCTTATTCGTATCTAGCCATTTCTGTCCAGTGAAGCTACTGTAACTGCAGGAACTCTCCATTGCACTGACCCAGGCTTTGTATGATTTGCATTGTTCAACAAAGGCATTCCCTACCCAAACCAACTTGCTGCACCTTTATCTTTTCCAGACATTACTCCCATGTTGGGAACCGCCCTGCCTGGTTTCAGAAGCTGTAACCCCTGCCTAAACTAAAGCTGAAGGAACAACCTTGGAACCATAAGCCAGCAAGGAGACAAAAGCTTATCTCCCTGGCAGGAGCACCGCTTCTGCTCCTTTTACTTCACCCTGCCTGGACCCTAATGCTTGGTTGGTTGGCCAATGACAGGTAAGATTCCCCAAGGGGGGAACGACCTAAGACAGGCATGATCACGTGGGAGGCCCCCAAGGAAGAACTTTGGGGACTACGGCAAAAGGGGGTGATGGATCCTCACCCCCCGGCTTTGACAAAGCCTGAGTGCTCATTCCATCTGCGAGAAAATCTCCTTATCTCTTGGTTGCCTCAGTTCCCCTTGCTCCACCTAAGCCTGAAACAATGACAGGGTGGTGCAGCCCTGTACTGGAAAGGGCAGGTTCCCCGGGTGATCAGGCCTAAGAAAGAATATGTAAAATCCTGCGAAACCTGCTTTGTTTAGAATGCTCTTGGTTGAATGAGAAGGGTCCAAGGAGGAAGTAAGTTTCTTCCTCAAAGTTTTACAGCTCTTTGACCCTGACTCAAAGTAGGCCCTCAGAGTTCCTTGTTATTTGATCCTTACTTCTCTGCAATGAGTAATGAGCTTTACCTGAATTCTTGTGCAAACGAACCCAGTAAAAAGCCTGCTAGGACAGGAGAAAGTGCGTCCTCTCCTAGAGAGGGTGGCCAAGTCTCTTTCCACTTGGAGAGTGGCCCCTCTGTCCCTACTTCTCCACAGAAAATTGTTTCTGTGTATGTTCATTTCTCATATGCCCATGAGCCATCCGCAGCATTCGCGGTCACTACCGGTCAGTGATTGCGCATCACTCCCAGGAGTTTTTTAGAGTAGTATAATGTTTTTTTCCCCCTGTGGTTTCTTCTGCCACTCCCTAATAAATCTTTTGCACTCCAAACTGCATCAGCATCTGCCTCCCAACAACTCTTCTTGGGAAGAGAGAAGAGTAGGGAAAAATAGACAGTGATCTCCAATCTACAGTATAAATCATACACTGTGAGGCAGGACTAGCGATGTCCTCAACATTGGCAATGGAGCAAGTTTCTTAATCACTCAAACTGGTCTCTTTTCCTCTGTGACCACATTTAAGGTGGATATTACAGGGGATTTCCCTTTTTGAGGTTATACCCCTTTAGCTACTAATCATGTGGCAAGAGCTTTCGAGATGAAATAATCATTAGTTTTTGTTTGCTAGACTTAGAGTTTAGTTAGTTCTTGCTTCCATGGAATTCTCTGGGCTAATAACTAAAGTCAGACAAAAGTTGAGTCTAGAACTGGACCTATGGGTTTCTGTCTCTTAGCAACAGGCTCCAGTGCTCTGTTGTTCTTTAATAACCCTTAGCTTAATGGCCTGCATCTTCACATCTGTCTTGAGTCATTCAAAATGATGTTCAGTACAAGTAGGTGAGGCTAATCTGCTCCAGGCTTGCAGTTCAGTCACATTTTTGTAAATGGTAACTGCCCCCTTTGCCAGGCAGAAGTACATCAAGGGAGGTGGTAGGATGGGACCTATGGGATCAAGAGTGTTTTTAAAGCATTTATGCTAGCTCTTAGCTTTCAGATTTCAGCCCTTTCAACCTAAGCTGTCCTTTTTGGAGTACCATAACAGGGACCACAAGAAATAGCCAACACACTCTAAAATTTTGACATTGTCCAACTGTATTCTCTAACATTCCATCTTTTGTCAATAAATGGTCTGAGTCCCAAGATAAAATACAAGATAGTCATTTGACCAGCTGTTTCACACTTCATATTAAGGATTAAGACTTACCAACTCAGCCTAGGAAAGGGAGATCTTCACTCTTATTGAAACTACTCTTGATATAAAACCTTGCATCTCACTTCCGACCAAGATGGAGGCGTAGGTAGTTGCACTGTGCCTCCTTGTGCAACCAAAACTAAGGACAACAAAAATTGATAAACAAGAAACAACCAGAACAGAGAGAAATGAACCAAATGGAAGTCTGACTACCGTATATCCAGACTGGTAAGGAGGGGTGGAGTTGGAGGCCTACGGAGAGTGGTCGAGGGGTCCCAGCAGGAAAAAGCAGTGGCTGGCAGACACGGGCGCGCAGGGCGCAGACGGCAGTTGGCGGACCCCAGAAGTGCAGGGGTAGCTGATGGACCGGTGGAAGACCCTGGGTGCGGGAGGCAACCAGCAGACCCAGTGTGCCACAGCCACACATTCGCACACAGACAAACTAAGTGAAAACGGGCAGCAACACACATCACACAGCCCAGGGACCCAGTGCCGCCGGGAAACAAAGCCTAAGAGCACCAACTGAAAACACCTGTGGGAGCTGAGGCCAGGAGATTCTCTCAGCCTCACAGGAGGCTCCTACGGGAAGTCCACAGAGTCCGAGAAAGTGCACAGGCCCACCCACCCGGGAGCCAGCACCAGAAGGGCCCAATTTGCTTGTGGGAGGCGGCGGATGGACTGGAGCCCTAGAGAGAGGGAGGAGCAGGCGCCATTGTTCCCTCTCAGACCCCGCCCCCACTTACAATGTCACAGCCCAGCCACTGCAGTGCCCCTCTCTGGTGAACACCTAAGACTCCGCTGCCCATACGTAACACCTGCAACCAGACCAAAGGAAAATAAAAAATAAAAAAAGATGGCTCAAACAGAATTGAAATCCCCAGAGCCAATTTTTTTAAAGTGACCAAGAGATAGCCAAACTATCAGATGCACAGTTCAAAGCACTGGTGATCAGGATGCTCACAGAATTGGTTGACTTTGGACATAAATTAGATGAACAAATGCAGGCTACGATAAGAGAAATGAAGGAAAACGCACAGGGAACCAAGAGTGAGGGGAAGAAAACTGGGACTCAAATCAATGGAATGGACCAGAAGGAAGAAAGGAACAACCAAACAGAAAAGAATGAAGAAACAAGCATTCAAAAAAATGAGGAGAGGCTTAGGGACCTCCAGAACACCTTTAAACATTCCAACATCTGAATTATAGGGATACCAGAAGGGGAAGAGGAAAAACAACAAGTGGAAAAGTTATTTGAACAAATAATGAAGGAGCACTTCCCCAGTCTGGCAAGGGAAATATACTTCCAGGAAGTCCAGGAAGCTCAGAGAGTCCCAAAGAGGTTGGACCCAAGGAGGAACATGCCAAGGCACATCATAATTACATTAGCCAAGGTAAAAATGAAGGAGAGAATTCTAGAAGCAGCAAGAGATAAGGGGACATTTAACCAAAAAGGAGTTCCCATCAGAATGTCAGCTGATTTCTCGAAAGAGACCTTGCAGGCAAGAAGGGGCTGGCAAGAAGTATTCCAAGTCCTGAAAGGCAAGGACCTACATCCAAAATTACTCTATCCAGCAAATCTATCATTTAGAATGGAAGGGCAGATAAAGTGCTTCTCAGATAAGGCCAAG